>JARLTB010000068.1:612500-667500 GCA_030141615.1 Unio pictorum
CGTTATCATCACTTTTCCAGATTGAATATCATGCAAGATAGGCAACATGCATAGTTATGAATCAAGTTTCTTCGCTATACCTCCCTGCACATTAACCCTTTGTATATCGAAGTAGTTGAGGCAGTGTTTTGAGCACGTGCCCTGACGCAGATAGGAGCCCTATCCACAGCAAGCGGAAATAATTAACCAATTTTGTCTATGTTTATGTAACCTATTATCCACTGAAGCAGCGATATCCACGACGTCCAGATGCAATAATCGAAATTACCAATTACTTATAATATTTAAACTGAATACACGTATCTGTAACAAAAGTCGTTGATTACGTGTGTAACAGAGGTCGTTGATTATGGAGGCCGCTGTGATTATTTTTAAAGGTTTAGGGACCTATCGAATAAATATGTAACCATCATGTCAATCATATTAGAGATTTAATCGGCACCATTTTAGAACGATCTGCATATCATAAGAAGTCCTTTGCTGAGAAACCCATGTCAATCCAAATGTCCGTTTCTATATGAGTTGTGATAGCAACGATTTCAAGATGAAAGCGGTAGTTATATTGTCAGCTCCATTTACATTTCAAGCAGGCATATATGATTATAGTCTTCAAGTGAAATCCCCAATGATGATTCAAGCATATCAAAAGACAAATAAGAGATAACATTTGTTTTTTATTGTGGCCACAGTCGTAATAATAACTGGATCTCACGTCGGCATCATTTTCATATACATACATCTAATCAACGTAAACAGACTTCTTGCGATTTAGTACGTTTAACGTATTATTTCAGCGCGTGATATATGACTGGCGGCCAGTAAATTTCATGGAGGAAGAACCCAGTAAGGCCCAGGAAGAATTGCGGATTCATATAAAGTTACTGGTAACATTTCTTGTGTAGCCACGTCGAGACTCGAACCTAAGCGCACAGAGGTGAGATATATCTTACCTTTCAGACGAGTGCCTTTGACAACCATGCAATTCGGGTCACAGGTCTCAGAAGGACAAGTTCTAATACGACTTAATGATGACAATACATTGGCACCTATTTTAAGTGGAATCAATAAGACATATTTTGAAGTCTTTTAGTGAGAATCCAAAGATTGTGCTACCACCCATTCAGGTCTAGTGATGATTGTAACCTTACTGAATATCATATCAAGAATATTTTAATTCATTTGCTCCAAAAAAGTCAGTACCATTTTCATATGCGCATCATGGAAATTAAGTTTATGAAACCTGCATCTCTTTCAGACAATGTGCCTAGGAGCAGGGTAGATCACGAGATTTTCCTGACGACTACGGCGGTAGTAATGCATGTCCAAATGGAATCAGTTTCATCGACGACCAATACGACCTTGGACAAATGTTCTTTTTTGGGTTTCAGGGAAACACTTTCAGTAGTTTGGATGAGGTGTCGAAAACAAAATGTGCAAATTAACTGACGTTGATGGTCAACGACAGACGATAAGTCTTCGCATCAACTGTACTGGTCCAAGAGCTAAACAAAAAACAACATGACGTAAGCAAGAAGTTTTAAAACTTGCATAGTAAAATCAATTATAGAATAACAACAACGTTGGCAGCGCCGGATTAAGCACCGTGGAGGCCCATAGGCAGTCGAACTTTTGGGGCCCCAGACCCACGGTCACGGTCTCATGGGGGCCCATAAAAGTCGCGGGGCCCATAGGCAGTTGCCTACTCTGCCTAATGGGTAATCCGAGACTGAACGTTAGCATCACCGCCGCCTAAAGAAGTCACTGCGACTCAAATTTTTTCTAGATTTACGACACGTAATGTACTTTACGTCTTCACCTATTTACACGGAAATGGTCTTTAATATGACATTGATTTTTGTTCACAAGTCATGTTCTCAAATTGTGGAAAGTGACAAGATAAAGTTTGTTTTTTCGTAGTTTTGAGATGATGTAATTATAATTTAGTCTCATATTGAAAATGCCTGGCGTTGTAGTACTTTAATAAAACATGACAACAATCAATACTGACGATGTAGCTTTATTGATATACAGTGTATAGAAAGTAGGACACATTTTACAGCTGTTTAATTGCCTCAAGTTGTATTCCTACACTTAAGTTTAGCTTTTGTGTTCACTATACAGGTTAAAATTAATGATCTTGTGCGCGTTTATCAACAATTTACAAAACAATCTTTATCTTAACAGTGAATCGATAAACAAAATTTGTCAATAATATACGGAGTTAGACTTGGGGAACAAAACTATAGCTATATAGCTCCTGGCTATGTAAATTAATATCCAAATCTTATCTTGTGAACTAATGTAACGGTAAAAGTAGACTTTCATTTAATTTCTGGCATTTATTTATGCCCATATATTCTGCTTGGTCAAAGCACAACTACGAAAACGATAGGTTTAAAATCAATATGTACATGTTTAACTGTTTGCCACGGCCAAATTTGAGTGTAATTTTGTACAGTTATCATTTCGGGTTACGTATAGGTTTTGTGTTTGATAATGATAAACTTGATTATTCATTCAAGGATTTTCCAATTATGACATCATGATCTATGTTTTCCTGTTGTGTGGAGCTTTTTAAGTTCTCTAATGATTTTGGTTTGATTTTATATAAACAGTTCAACATTCATTGTTTTCGCTCCAATGAAGCACACTTTAGGCTACTAGTTTAAAAGCAGGTTAATATACACCTGCCAAATGAAGGTAAAAACAGCATTCATATTAATCTGACCGGGTTGTAGCATAAGAAAATAGTATGCCTGATATACGGAAGAATTAAAAATGTGTTTTAGTTTTATGCACTCATTTTAGTATTTACGTCTTGTACCGAGGGCATATGACTTCAAACGAGTACATAAGTAATACATTTTCTAAGTTAATTTTATCTGATTGGAGAACCTAGGCTACATTACAGTAGTTGCAAAAATGTAACACTATTTACGTCACAAAAAGTTGATTTTGTTAGGCTTTTAGGAACTTCAAGTAAACGTCTGAAAACATTACAAGTCAAGTTAAGACAACTACATTAAACGACAAGACAACATTCAAATTTGTCTTCAAATCGTCGTTGTGATGTCATCGATGAGGAACTTGAAATGTACACAGTTACATAATTAAATGCTTAAAGTGTCAAGAAAAAGCTATAGGTGAATGTTTTGACAACAACAAACAAGAAAGGCATTGCACAGCATAAACAATGATGAGCCGTACAGGCAACACTTCTAAATTTCAGTAATGAAAATAGACCTATAACACGAAGAACAACGCATTCTAATTGCCTTACTATATATGTTCAGCATAAATTTAATTTTGAGATGTTAGTTTAATTTAATATATTTTTATGTCTGAGCGTGTGTTTGTGTTACCTCCAAAGTTTGTAGGTCACACTTCCAATTACTTCCGTGTTTGTTTAAGGAAGTAAGACACTTTACTCCAATTGTCCGGTCACTGACATTCGCAAAGTGGTCATATGGCCGATAAGAGTGATACCGGCGATAACTTGTATCACCCATCCTATCGAATATACATGAATGATTTACATTCCCTTGATGCACCACTTCGAATAGCATGGTTACATGCTTCATATGCTAAACACGTCTCTGCATCCAAAATCAGGATATAACTTTTACATGATACCGGTCTATCATATTGTCATGCTAAATTAATATGGGTACAAGTGAATGATATCAGTTATTGTTTTAAATGGTTACGGAAGAACCAGAGAACCCGGGGAAATGACCTACCGATGATTTTGCCGCTAACCAAACTGGATTTGTCACAAGAGTTCGTACTCTACTGGGAGACCAGGTCATTGTTGTTGAAAATATTTGATATACTAGTTATTAAAAGAATCAACTGGTGACCAATTGGCTCAAAGCGCCCACCTTTACAGATCAATGACATTTCAACTACTTTCCTGTTGATCAGGGTCACATCTCGGCCTGCGTGGGAACGTGATAAATTTTGTCATTAGTTTCCAATGGGTGGATAAATCTACCCGGGTCTTTCGGAGCTCTCCATCCACCATATATCAGCCGCCATATATAGGTATTCCATCACGTACTAAAAATGATTTTCAACCATCAAAGCAAAATTGATTAGTTTATTCAATTATTTTGTATTCCTTTTCTTGGCTCCATCGTTGGTCTCTTGAAATATTTTATAGCAAGTATGTCAAGAACAAAATCGAAAGTGTCCTTTAACGCATGATAAACCAAAACATTCACACACATTGATATTTACTTTGAATATTTTTCTGAATTCTTTCACTGGAAAATGTATGAGCATTGTATCTTGTTCGTATAGTTGCATGTCAAGATATATTTGGATAATTTGGAACACTAAATTCTAGTTTCTGAAGAATCGGATACTTTCAAGGTTATAATGTAATTTCTAAAAGCACTATGTATACTTTTTACCAGTGAAATCAATAGAAAAGCCATGTAACGCCTGTAAAAACAAGAAATCGCATTTTATTACATATATTAGGAATTGATTTTTTAGTAAAATTAATAAGATTACAATTTTCTTTAAATTGTATCAAAGTAATGTTTTATTCATTTATAGCATAAGTTGGCAACGTGACTCATTAGCTATACGAATGTACATTATTGTGTGGAAATAAGGTATAAAGCAAAAATCTTACTGGGTCAGTCAGCCTCTAAGTCTTATCAGTAAAACATAGAACAAACTTCCGTACTGACGTAAATACAAAATGGTTCTTATCTAATGATGGACAGTCGCCGCTACAAAATGGTTCTTATCTAAAGATGGACAGACATTGCTGCTGGCTTAATATTTTAAACATGTTTTTGGTTTAGAATATTAAGGAATTATCATGTTTGGATCTAACTAGTGCCAAACGAATATAGAACGACAAATCTGAGTTGTACCTTATGTCAGATGACGTCAAATTTTTAATAATACCCTCTGATTTATTTGAGCCGAGTCCTCGAGGCTCGAAAAGAAAAATCAATTCCTAATACATACAATGGTTAATTGATTTACTGATATCGTGACAATTTTGGAACGTTTCCTTTCAACTCCATTGATGCTTAAAATCAGCATAACGTTCTTTGGACAATAATGGGAAGCGAACAGTGGTGCTTTATGACAGAAATATTGTACGACTTTGATAGGATCGAACTCGTTACTTCCCGAATCGGAGGCGGACGTTCTAACCACTAGGCCACAGGAGCGGTCCCAAATTAATACATAGAATGCAATCATATAACCCATAAACCTAGAAATGTTCCCCCATGTAACCAAACGGTTCACATTTTCGGGTACCATATTTTGAGATGGTCCTCACATTGTGCTGGCAATGACTTGCAAGTCACCTGGAGATATCCTTCTTCAAAAACTAAGATTTTATTTTGGACGCTAAATACACAGACTCGGTGATCGATATGTTTTATCTTTTTTCAAAGGTTTCATGGTGTGAAGAAAAATTCAAAATGTTTGGTACGTTCAAAACTCAACACTTAAGTTTCCTTAAAATATTTTATAGTCTTTTTAAACAGGGTTGAACATTTACACGAAATGTTGTGCTCTGATTTTCACACAAGTATTCATTTCTTTTATGCCGGATGTATAGATAGATGTATAGATAGATAGATAGATAGATGTATAGATGTATAGATGTATAGATAGATAGATAGATGTATAGATAGATAGATAGATGTATAGATAGATAGATAGATGTATAGATGTATAGATAGATGTATAGATAGATAGATAGATGTATAGATAGATAGATAGATGTATAGATAGATAGATAGATAGATAGATAGATAGATAGATAGATAGATAGATAGATAGATAGATAGATAGATAGATAGATAGATAGACAGAACGTAATATAGATTATATAGATTGATTAGACTAGCTTATATGAGACGTTTTAGAGGTGTGATATTGCAGAGTTGAAAAAAGAGGCGACACATAGCAGGGGGCAAAACAATACGAAGATAGAAGCACATACATTTTGTAGCATTTATATTCAGTTCAATCCTTAAGTCAAGCAAATACTATTAATTTCAAACAATAGCTTTATAGGAAAATTTGACAGAGTGGACTCGCCACCGCTAGAGCACAGTTGAAATCGGTTAGAAGGTACTGATTAAATCTATCCATAATGACACAGTTTTTCCCTGTGTTGAATACCACAGGCATGACCCACACGGTACTGTTTGGCGCAATCTCGTGACCGTTGATGAAGCGGAAAAAGGTCTCTCGGCCGTAATCGCTGGCACTTGTCCAGAAGTGGCGGCACATTTGCAGGTTAGGGCCAGGCGTACCTACATAAAAGGTGAACAGATCTTTGCATTAGCAGCTTATTCTGAAACGAAAATGTTATGCTTATACGGACCACAAACTAATATGGTAATATTAGCTTCCAATTGAGGACTTTGTATTAACAACACTATAATTTGGACGGAAGGTATTCATTATTGCAATAACTTAGAACTAACCAATGGGTGTATTTGGGTGTCTGTGCAATCAACACACATCAGGTTAGCTGCACATAAATGAGTGGTGTCATGAAAATGTTTTTAAAGGAAACTTGTTCATTATAATGGTGCGTGTATGTGTTTGGATTATTATCGCTGCGATGTCTGGATATATGAAGTGCAGCAGTTTATAATGATTTCAAGCACAGACATCTACATGTAGGATGATGACCAACCCAGTCACATTATACTGACACCAGGGCATCAAGTCATAACACGAATCTTGTAATGATAATGGCCTATCTAGTCAGGTGTTAGTACCATTTTTATGTCTTTGATACAACTCGGCCGGGGTTGCAACCCGCGACCTTTCGCATCCGAGGCGGATGCTCTAACCACTGGGTCACCGGAGCTGTACATATAATGGCAAATGTCTCTGAAGCAAATAACGATAATATCGCGGGACTCCTTTCGTTCCTTGATCACATTTAGTATGTAAGACAATAAAACCCTGTTTCAGGTCTTCGATCTCGTTCTTTCTATTATATCACACAATAATATCCAGCCGAATAACACATGTTTCTTATCTTTACGTTTTGGTGAGAGGATGATGCTTGTATTTACTGTTTTCTTACTTCAAAATGACAAGATTTTTACATTTTCGAAATATGTTGAGTTGTTTTCAGATATTCAAGGAATATATTAGTACTTAATGAAAAACATAGGACATTTTGGAGGAAAACTAAATTCTTCAAACTCAACACCAAAAAACAAAGAACAATATTTTAAGTAGCTCGGAGCAATTAAAAACTTCAGCAATAACTTACAATAAGTTCTCTGCTTGATTTTGTCGTGAGATTATACACTCTATTTGATAAAAGCAGTCAATTTTAACAGCACAAAATTACCTACCTTTGTTTTTATTTTGTTTACAACAGTTTATTTTTATTTACTGTAGGTTAATGTATATGGATGTGTCGAAGAGTCTCAGAAATATCACTAATTATAATTTTAGGATTTCTCGCAGTTTCCACATTTTGCAAATGTACTGGTCGCAGAAGGCATTCTCTACAAAATGGTATACGTATTTATGGCATCAATCAGTATGGCCATACACTTTTCATAAATGGTAAGCAAGTCAAAGGAACAATTTACAGGGCAGAGTGTATTGCCCTCATCGTAGGAATGGACTACTTAAGTTGCAAGATGATGAATTGGTATTCGAACTTGAACAGAAAACAGCAAGCTAGGAAATCAAAGAAAAGCGTTAAGCATTTTCCAAAGATATAATTTCACTAATACATGATATTCACAAAAATATGTATCTCAACACGTTAAGAAATAAGGTACTATAGGTACGTAAAATGTAATCAAGAGCCTCATGTGGGTCTGATATAGCTTACATGACCCAACAGTTAGATTGATCGTGTACATTTATTTTACATTAGCAAAAGCAAACTCCCACGCCTGCAACGAGGCGATGTTCATTAAATTTCGCTATTTTTGACATTGTAGCACTGTCGCAAGCCCAGCTTCTTTATTAAGCGTGGCTGCCTGCCAGGAGCAATGCTAGCTTTTCTTGCATGTATGTCTACCTGCATACCCGATCGCAAAGCAAAAGTAAAGAAAGGTTTCTAGCGATGGTAGCTAACATAGCATCTCGCGCTGTTTAAATGAGCTAAGCAAAGTGTATCTTCCAAACACTGAGGGGCTCCGAGTGTGCGAGTGTTCTAAACCGCTAACAATTAGGATGGCTGACATCTCACCTCTGTCTGCGTGTTCATTTCTCCCATTCGGCCATTGTGTGTATATGTGAAAGTATACCAGTAGCTTATCGTGTGTCAGTGGTTCTTTTCAGGCTTTTCGAGGGTTCTTCCTTCACCATTTATACTGGTCACCATGTATAGCCTATATTGGCGTTAAACCCTATAACAACGTCAGACACAAAATCTCCTCTAAACGATGTCCGTTATAGAACGAGAAATGGTACTTGGCGTATTATTCAGGCGAGCTAATTGAAGTAAGATGTACAATACATTAAAATCCGCTCCGGTAACCTAGTTGTTAGAGAGTCCGCCGCTGGAGCGGGAGGCCGTGGGTTCGATCACCGGGCGAGTCATACCAAAGATTTGCAAACTTTTTACTAACAGCTGCCTCGCTTGGCGCTCATCATTAAGAGGTTAGTGTTAGGACTTGTCGACCTGGTGTCAGGATAATGTGACTGGGTGGAAGATCATGCTTAATGTCTGCGGCATGATGCCCCAGTGCTAGACATCACTCTAAACTGCCTCACTGCAAACATTGTAGCGATATGACTGAAACATTGTTAAAGCTACGTTAAAAATCCTAATCACGCAAACAAACACGATACATTCAAGTGAGAGAAGGCAAACAGCTTGCTCAGCAAAAATGAAGGGAGATAACGTTTAATCTGTTAATGTCTTCGAAAACAGTTGCCATAAGATACAAAAGGTAACAAAATGCAGCACACGCGTGTCCACAGGGCTGTCTCTTTCATGCTGTTGTTGTTTTGGGGTTTAAGGTCATTTCTCAGTTCACGATAGGTTGTATAAGGTGGCCAAAGGAGAATAAACCCGGGGAACCCCAGGTAAGAATCACTGACCCAGGAGAAGCTATCGGTTGCTTTATATCATACCAACATAAGTAGAGTACGAGACTATAGATTTTACAAAGATACGCTGAAATGGCAGTGATCGGTAAATGCGAGCGCATTGGACCATTAAGCCACATTGGTCCTCGGTTCGATCTTGAAATTTTACGCAAAGTTATCCATATAATACAAAGCGAATCTGAAGACATCACAACAAAGATCAGCATGTGAATGATGAAAACGCCGACGAAAGGCGCAATCTGCATATTACAGAGGCGCGTACACATCGTACAAATGAAGAAAAATAACAGTATACTACAGATGTCCTGAAATACTGAGTATATAACAAATGACCTTCTTTACAATGACGTCCATTAGTTAGTCGGTTTTAAAATATTTAAAAAAGACTGATGGATGCTAGATAATATTCACCATCTTATATATTAAGAGTATAAAACAAAGCATATATTGATGTAAGACACGGATAAACAATTGAAGAAAACACAGATAATAAGTTACGCAGAGAGGTGAGATGGCAGTGATCCGAACGAAGAGCGCTTTAGACCGCTGGGCCACACGGGGAGCCGCAATCTTTGAGTAAATGTTGTTTTGTTTTACCTATTTGTTGGTTCGAGTACGTTCTTTCCTCCGCTGCTCTTAGGCGAAAAAAATCAAAATTGTGTTCGTTTAAGCTGATTAAGTTGCCTCCTTGATTTTGGCAATATTTTTGAGCAGCCGATTGATTTCTGCAGAAATCGGGAACGAAACGGTAACAGAATCTGCCACCACTTCCCTTGTCATACAGATTGTAATCTTGTGGACACGCAGCTGGAAATTAAAGAAAGAAACTTATAAATAAATATTGACAATTCAACAATCATGGCTTGCGGCAAATTTACTTGTTACTGCAAGTTGGGTACCATGAAAAAAAAACTACAACGACGACATTAATAACAAAAACGACGATGACATTGATACTACTACTACTACTACTACTACTACTACTACTACTACAACCACTACTACTTCTACTACTACTTCTACTACTACTAATAATAATAATGACAATGATAGTTATGTGTTTAACTGTTATACATTCCAGTAGTGCATGGTAAAAGTCAACAGATCATGCAGTAGAAAAAGGGGATATAGTGTGCAACAGGACAATTGAGTATTGAACAAGTATTTTAACATTTAACCACGATTCTAATGGGTGATTTTATTAATTGTAATACAAAAGTATGTCGCATATTGTTCAAATAATATCAACTAAATAAAACCCTTTAACCAGCAAGCAGCAGAACAGATGTTTTAGATGCATGATATTTGGGTTATATGTAAAAAGAACGATGATAACAGTTTCACAAATCTCTGATGTCAAATTATCCAATAATAAATTAATCAGATTATTTATGTTATCATTTTGTTTTCAACTCTTATACTCTTCTTCTGTTGTATTTTTTCTGTAAAGGTAAAAACTTTAGTCGTATTTCCAGATACGGACGAGATTTATAAATGAAATTCATTTTCAATATGAATATTAACATGTTCACTCAATCCTTCTTCATAAATACTTTCACACCTTTTTGTGTTACATCCTTTTTGGAGGCATAGAGTGGCCGAGTGGTCTAAACCGCTATCCATTTCGGATCACTGCCATCTCACCTGTCTGCATGGATTCGAGTCTTAGATTCGACCAATGTGGATATGTGAAAAAGCTTGCCAGTAGGTAGATCGCTGGTTCTTCCCGGGGTTTTAACCGGGTTCTTCCTCCATTAATAATGGCCGCCATGTATTTTTTTAATAATACCCACTCTGTAACACACGCCTGTCCCCTACCTGTTTAGATATTTATCAACTATTAATTGAACGTATTCTCAACGACATTGTACACATATACTATCGCCACAGTTCTGTTCTTAGTGGCCTATAAAAACGAACTGCCACGATTTATAGGTTCTCTCGTAGTCATTGAATACTGCATATAATGTACCCTTTACTTTCCGAAATAGTTACAGATTAAAGTGTATAATTTTAAACTGTTATCTTTATAATAATCCGCTCTAACATCAGCTTGTTTTAAGCCAAGTTATTTTGCTTTTTGTTTTTTGTTTTTATGGGTTAACGCCATTTTTCAGCACAGGATAGACTATACATGGCGGCCAGTATTAATGGTAGAGGAAGAACCCGGAAAACCCCAGAAAGAAACACTGACCCACGAGAAGCTACTGGCAAGCTTTCTCACATCCACACATTGGCGATATCAGAGACCCGAACCCACGCACACTGGTGAGATGCCAGTCTTGGCCCCATTTTAAGTCAAGTAATTAATTTGCTCCATTCAACCGCTTTTAAACCTTGTATCAGTAAGTACCTACGTCAGAAATGGCAGATATCATTGGATGATGCAGTCAATAACAAACTTCATGCCATCAAACCATCCCTGGGGGAATGGACTCCTTTCTACAGAACTATCCGTAGGGAGGAGACTGTCATTGCAAGAATCAGAATCGTTCATTCATACATAACCCAATCCCACATACTAAAATGTGAAGATCCACCAGAGTGCGTCTCTTGCAATGAACCATTCACTGTTAAACACTATCACCGGGTGTTCCGACCTGCAACCTACACGTGATAAGTACTATAACGTACATGACATGAAGGAACTTTTTGATACTATATATATCACTTTTATTTTAGATTTCCTGAAGGAAGTATATCTTTATTTAAAACTATAACTTCTATGTCATCACCTAGTGCATTTTTATCAATACAAATACCGCCCATTTTTTTTCAACATCTTTTCATCAACATACACCATTTGCATCTCCCGTTGATTGGGAAGCTTCATATTTTATTGTTACCAACAATTTGTCATTTTATATTGAACTATTTGTTTATTTTTATATCGCTGGTCGATATTAAACTTTTATTTTTTTTAACCATGTATAAATACATCCTATTGTATGGCGCTAAATAGTCTAAAAGTGCTGGTGCGCCGTTAAAAATCAATCAATCAATCAACCGCTAATACCGTTCTTTATCACACATGTGTCACCATTGTTAGTATGGGTAAGAAAGTACTATATTTATAACTAAAATGTTAATTTGCATTAACTTTCGTCAGGATTTATGTAATGATTTAACTGTTTTAACTGTTGACCAATTTGCTGGAAAACAGCATTAATTTTTTATACACCGATAATTAAGTTGATTAAATTATTCGCTTGAAATGAGATACAACAAACTGTAAAATCTTACTTTCAATGGGTCAGTGGTTGTGTCTGACGTATTCTGAGGTTCTTTATCCACACGTTATACGGGGCGATACGTTTACATTATGCTATACTGAAAATGGTGTAAAGCCCACAAGAGCAACGTCTATTTACATTATGATACTAGGACTTTCTATTTAGCAACTGTTGTATCAAACATTCCATTAAGTATTTGTGTAACTTCGTTTTTCTATCCTATCTGATCAACATAGCATGCACAATCAAATGATTCTGAAAACTGTTCATAGCAAGCCGCATATTTGATATTGAATGAATTTACATTGCAATCACTATTGATTTTGCTTGCTTATTGTACGACATTTATGACTAACTGATTCCATCATAATTGCATCATGATATATATTATTCTGTAATTGTGACAGGTACCTGCAATTCAAATTAATTTGTTGTACCGTTTTAGTAAGTCTTTGGTATGACTCAGCCGGGGATCGAACCCCCGACCTCCCGATTCTGCAGCGGAAGCGCTAACCACTTTGCCACCGGATGGATGGATGGATGGATGGATGGATGGATGGATGGATGGATGGATGGATGGATGGATGGATGGATAGATAGATAGATAGATAGATAGATAGATAGATAGATAGATAGATAGATAGATAGTGGTGTGTGTGTGTTTGTGTGTGTGTGTGTGTGTGTGTGTGATGTAGATATCTAAATTGGCTTTAAAAACATTTCAGTCAGATCCTCACGTTGTCTGCAGTGTGGAACTTCATAGTGATCTGTAGCACTGGAGCATCATGCCGCAGACATGTAACATGATGTCCAACCCAATCACATTATCCTGGCACCAAGCCAACAAATCCTAGCACCAACCTCTTCATGCTGACCGCCAAGCGGGGCAGCTGTTAGTATTTGTTTTTTTTTTATAAGTCTTTGGTGCGACTCGGCCTCGGATCGAGTACCCGGTCTACTGCATCTGATGTAGCAACATCTAAATTGAGAAATACGCTCCCCTCAATGCAATTTATAGTTCTTAACTTTATATGTAAGTATTGTTTTTAAAAAAATCATGTAATTAACTTTTGGCACTAAAAAAGCGGTTACCTCATTTTTTTGTTGTTGTCTGAATGCCTCTGAATCATTCAAAAGTACTAAACTCAGTCAGCAGAAATCTAAAAATCTGAAACTAGTCAAAACAAATCCAATGAAATTTAAATTCACATGCCATCGTACAGCGATATTTTATGCCCCTTGTAATCTATATCCGATTGCAAAATCGTACCTATAGCTACTATTGTGATTCCCGTTAGTGGGCAGTACATGTTACCGTTAACACATTTTACTGTCACCTCGTGCATGACTGTTCACGTTCATATTTACGTTCTAAAATACGAATGAAACATAACATTCATCAACGACTTTTAAGGATGAATGCTTTTCTACAAATACGCAATACGTTTCCAATTGCATCCATCAATATCATAATAGAATAGTGTGTGTGTGTGCGTGTGTGTGTGTTTTGGTTGCGTCTATGATCGAGATAAATAGAGAGCGAAAGGAACAATTAGATAGAGAGATTTACTTGTTTTAAGTCTCTTGTCGACCTGGATGATTAAATTAAGAAGCTGTATCGCTGATTTGGATGTTATTTTGATGGGATATTTCAGAGGTTTGGAAGAACTGGCATCACTTGACTTGATCATCCACATGATACAGAACGTACCCCACAATATCAGGGCTCCTCTCAACGCCATGATTATGTATGCTCTAACAAAAATAAATATGTTGATCTTAAGTAATGTATGTTAAAAACGTTAGCAAAGGAAAGAAGAAAGGAAGAAACATAATGGAAAAGGAAGTAAATAAATCAATGAATGAAACAAAAACTAATAACAGTAGAGGAAAAGAATACCGCGAAATAATAGATAAAATGAATAAACTAATAAACGTGAGCGCGTAAAGCTTACATCCCTGATACGATGTATTTAAAAACTAGAATATCTGAGAAAGCGTCAGCAGCAAATATTGCACATTCAGTGGGACCTGTTTTCGTTATCCTACATATTTTATGTCCGTGTTTTCTATTAAAATGGACCAGTAATATACAAGATAACATTTATAATAAAAGACAACTTAAACAGACTTGTATATTCAGAATATTTTGTTTGTTGTTACACTGATCTAGATCAAATGGGCTCAAAAGCAAAAGCTCAGAGAAGGTCTTGTAACCATGACATATATAGGTCAGTTAATTCTAGCACTACACATCAGTTATGTAATGACCTGTGCACTAATGAGATATCCGTGAAGATTAATCCAAATCAATGGACTACCTAATATAGCTTGCGGTGATCCATTTACTGAAATAAACAAGACGTCACGTGGCACATCGAGATACCAATTTGTTTGACTGCACTAGTAATATTGTTTGAGAAAAAAAAACCTAATTGCAGATCTTAACAAACGTCGACTCCAGAGACTAGTGAAAGGGCGGACACACAAAAATACTTAATCCATAATTGTTTTGAATCCGACTAAAATACATTACCTATATATGCGGTACATCCGAACAACATTACATAAAGGGTCAAAAGGGGGTTAGAATACCATTCACAAGAAAAGATTAAACGTGTTCATGTAACAAATGCCCCTCCATCCCTCTAGTGTTCAAATGAAATAAAAAAAAATACCATAGTCAAAAAGATGTGATTATTTATGACATCAAACACGATTTTCTAAAAGTGGGTGTGTATTTGCGAGAAGATGTATTCCTCTGCGACCAATATTGCGTAATATATGGCCTTAATCTTAAGAGTCAAGCGTGACATTTAGATCGCAGCGATCCGATTTTGGTGCGATATTGTACAGAATTACTCATCTAGGTATCAACCTGCATGTCTTTGGGGTAAATCAAATGCCTGCAAATCGGATCTGAAAAGGAAAACTTGAACAAAGTGTATGGGGTGGGGTGGAGTCCGGGGTGGTAACAATAACGTGCTTTTGATTGAATACTAATATCCTTACAAGAAAAGCACCACTATACAATACCAACAGCCATAAAAGCAAAACATAACCAAGGTATGGACTAGCTAGGAACAAAGTTTATAGTCAATTCCACCTGGAAAATGTAGGATATAAATAAAGCTACCGAAAAGAGCATTGTGTAATGACAACACTTACAAGACCGCATACACAATACATACAGAATACGTGTACAACGTTAATTAAACGGATAATGTTCTGGAAAAGGCAGGCACAGTGGCAAGTATTACGTCAATGATAATATGATGAAATGGTAATATATCACATCATTCATTTCGTATTATGACATCACAGAGTTAAACCGTGTTTCTTACATTGGCAAGTATTACGTCAATGATAATATGATGAAATGGTAATATATCATATCATTCATTTCGTATTATGACATCACAGAGTTAAATTGTGTTTCTTACATTGGCAAGTATTACGTCAATGATAATATGATGAAATGGTAATATATCATATCATTCATTTCGTATTATGACATCACGGAGTTAAACCGTGTTTCTTACATTGGCAAGTATTACTTCAATGATAATATAATGAAATGGTAATATATCACATCATTCATTTCGTATTATGACATCACAGAGTTAAAACGTGTTTCTTACATTGGCAAGTATTACGTCAAAGATAATATGATGAAATGGTAATATATCACATCATTCATTTCGTATTATGACATCACAGAGTTAAACCGTGTTTCTTACATTGGCAAGTATTACGTCAATGATAATATGATGAAATGGTAATATATCACATTCATTTCGTATTATGACATCACAGAGTTAAACAGAGTTTCTTACATTGGCAAGTAATACTTCAATGATAATATGATGAAAAGGTAATATATCACATCATTCATTTCGTATTATGACATCACAGAGTTAAACAGTGTTTCTTACATTGGCAAGTATTACTTCAATGATAATATGATGAAATGGTAATATATCACATCATTCATTTCGTATTATGACATCACAGAGTTAAACAGTGTTTCTTACATTGGCAAGTATTACTTCAATAATAATATGATGAAATGGTAATATATCACAACATTCATTTCGTATTATGACATCACAGAGTTAAACAGTGTTTCTTACATTGGCAAGTATTACGTCAATGATAATATGATGAAATGGTAATATATCACATCATTCATTTCGTATTATGACATCACAGAGTTAAACCGTGTTTCTTACATTCATTTATCGTTAAAAAAAATGTAAATAGTCTTCATCAAGACAAAAAAAATAAAAAAAATATAATTAACACCTGGACTAAAGAAAGAGGGTTTGTAATCTCCGAACTGTCTACATGTATGTAATACGCATAATAATGTTACCTTTGCTGCGTGAATTATAAAATAGTGCGAATAAATTGCAAGAAATGTTGAAAATGGCTCGCCTAATGGTATATCGAACGCTAGACATATGAAGTATCAACAGATGGTTGTTATGTGTATGTATATGTACGACTCGGCACTACTCAGGGTACGCTAGTAAAATATATTCTGCATTCAACTAGTTTAGTTTGTTTTTGTTTTTTTAAGGTTTAACGCCATTTTTCAGCACAATATAGGCTATAAATGGCGGCCAGCAATAATGATGGAGGAAGAACCAGGAAATTCCCCGGTAAGAACTACTGACCACACGAGAAGCTACTGACAAGCTTTCTCACATAACCACATTGGCCAAATCTGAGACTCGTACCCAGGCAGACAGAGGTGAGATGGTAGTGATCCGAAACGGACATCGCTTAAAACCACTCGGCCACTTGGGGCCCCAATCAATTAGTTTCAATACTGAAGGAGAAAAACAATGTGCAAATAAACATGAAAAGCCACTACAATAACGCTACACTGTTTAAACGGGGATAGTTTCCCATCGGCTGATCAAGATCACAGTTTGCAAATAGTTGAAAATAGGCTAAAACCCTTAACTTAAAACATTGCTATGGTTTATATCTTCAAATACAACTTTTTGGGGTGACAATGTGTAAGAGGTTATACGCAAGAATGAATATTAGTAAATAAATAAAACCGGATTTTTGTTTTAAAAAAACATCATTCATGCAGATTTGTTTGTTTTTTTAACGTATCTTTAACATTTGTTCTGTCATAAAGTTACGATGTCTGCAATGAGGCAGTTTATAGTGATTTCTAGCACTGGGGCATCATGCCGTAGACATGTAGCGTGATGTCCCACCCAGTCACATTATCTTGACACCAGGCCAACCAGTCCTAACAATAACCTCTTAATGCTGAGCATCAAGCCGGGATCGAACCCACGATCTCCCACTTCCACGTCAGACGCTCTAACCACTAATCCACTGGAGCGGTAAACCGTTATTGTAAGTCGTTGGCATGACTCGGCCGGGATATCGAACCCCAATCCCCCACTTACAAGGCGCACGTTCGAACGACTAGGCCATCAAAGCGGTCTGACATGACTGTATAAAAGGGTTATATTGTATAGATAACCGCATCAAAGCAGGATGTGATTATTTAGGAATATCTAAGATAATCCAAAATAAATGAGTAGAAATACTGCACGATAATTACATACAGATGTGATTAAACAATTGTACGATTAACACAAAGTAGAAATACATGTTATTGTTTGGTTTAACGCCATTTTGCAGCACAATATAGGCTAAACATTGCGGCCAGTATTAATGGTGGAAGAAGAACCCGGAAATCGTCTGAAAGAACCACCGACCCACGAGAAGCTACTAGAAATCTTTCTCACATACCCACATTGGTCGAGTCAGAGATTCGAACTCAAGCAGATATAAGTGAGATGGAAGAAATGCATAACTAAGAGAGCTTTAGACCCCCTCGGTCACTAAGGGCCCGCCTAGAAATAGACGGGACATTGTCCTGTATGAAAAATACAGGAGAAGCAGGAGAGAGAGAGAGAGAGAGAGAGAGAGAGAGAGAGAGAGAGAGAGAGAGAGAGAGAGAGAGAGAGAGAGAGAGAGAGAGATGCGAAGTTCAACATACAGCAGTTTATTATGCCATGACTTTGGTAAACTTAAAGGAAAGAAACATTAGTTAGATGACTTAAGATATACTGACAATAAAAAACTAAATTATCAGGTACTCACCAGATCTTTAATTCTTCTCTATGTAATGGCAACCTTTCTAAACTCGGATCCGATGTAAAACACGGGAACAACATTTGTTTAATAAATCATGCAGCATGCTTCTCAAGATTACAATCTATGGGTCAAAGGTTACGACATACCCGTCGCAATGGTCACACTTGAGTGCATTAGCCAGGTGTATAAAGATGACTTTCAGTTTCACACCAAACACTAAAAGCGTCGTGCTTTATGACAACATAGTGTGTGTGTGTCTGTGTGTGTGTGTGCCTGTGTGTGTGTGTGCCTGTGTGTGTGTGTGATTTGGATTTTTAACGTAGCTTTAACAATATTTCCGTCATTTCTCTACGATGTATGTAGTGTGGCAATTTATAGTGATGTCTAGCACTTGGGCATCTTGCCGCATACATGTAGCATGATGTCCCTGTGTTACGCATATCCGATTTAAAATTGCTTTAATTGCTTGTTTCTGTCTCAAATATTTTTACTTTTCTTCTTACATGCTGTTTTAAGTTAAATTTATTCACTGGAAATGATGTTATTTTTCAGAACATCCGTTTGACCTGAATTGTCCTCCATAATCAAGTAATATGAATCTAGATTATGACCTTGATTATTTTATATTTTAAATGATTGGTTGATGTCGAGGTCAAGATGGGACTAGTGAAGAAGTAAACAACATTTTACTCCTAAAGTAACCGGGTCATGTTAGGAGTACTTCATATAAACGATCACGTGGCGTCATGATTTTGCAATTTGGGGATATGTTTCAAAACTGCGTATTAGAATACGATATATTCCTTAATGTAGTGAAATATAGTTTGTTTGGGAATTTTATAAATGACTTTATGTCATTTTCTTTTGTTGAGGCCAATTTGTTAAATCCATGTTAACTTTCCTTCAGCTTAATCGGATTTTAAAGGATTAATTCGTATATCTGGAAATATTTGATTTGCTCATAGAGACGTCTTGGACAAGGAGAGTTTAGCAAGCATTAATTTGTATTTCCAACACCGGGGTGTTAACTATTGTGTTTCTACAAGGGACTGTATATGAGCACAAAGCAAACTTGAGCATATATTATCATCTTCCATCTTGGAATCTCCATCAGAATTTGAACTTGAATCTATTATAACATTTTATATCTAGGAATTTTGTAATTTAATTCGTAGATTAATATCAGATTATTTATGTATTTTGTTTCTTAAAACTGTAAGTTTCTTTTCTAACTGTACAATCTTTTCCAGGAAAATAAATTATTTGCAAACGTTGTTTAAGGTTTGCTGTTTTCACTTTTTCTGTCTTCCTGTTGTTACTTAAGCCTAAACGCGTATGATTCGATTGAGGATCAAACCCACAACCTCTCGCATCCAAGACGGACGATCTAACCACTGGGTAATTGGAGCAGTTAATAACACATTGATTACGGTTATGTTATCGTCAATAGCATCAATAACAATAAATATAAAAACAGCAACGAAGATACAAATTATAAAATATACAACGGTAATATTATGACAAGACAACAACAAAAACCATGGACAACAATGGTGTTGTTGTTGGTGTCCGTTATTCTCGAGAGGCAATGGCAGTGCATCCATGAAAGATGTCTCGGTTGGTGGATGTGCAGCGTCAGTAGTGGATATGTAACTCAAGACAGGAGTGGCGGTTCTTGCTACACTTGAAAGCTGAACCTGGTTTGTGCTGGATTTGATACTTTTTTTTTATCCGAGATCGCTTTTCATTAGTCAGTAAGCGTAGCTTGTCCTCGCCCGCTTTCAAACCAGTGATCAGAGCATGTCGCCAGCTGAACCTTTCTAGAGCAATCTTTTTCCTGGTGTTGACATCGATGTCGTTGACATTTATGTCGCGATTACAGACATCCTTGAAGTGGAGAAGAGGGTCTTTGGGGATCCATTAATCATCCATTCGAGATACATGGCCCAGTTATCTGATGCGACGATGGCGTATGAGTGTGATCATGCTGAGAATCTTGGCATGTTTCCGCACCTCGTTGTTTCTTTATCGATGACTCAAGTGATCCCTAGTGTGCGTCGGAGAGAGTTGTTGATGCTTTTCCAATTCGTTTTTTTTAGCTCAACATCGAGCGATACGTTGTTGGTGATGGTAGAGCCAAACAATATGAACTGACTGAATATTACAAGCTCGTAGTTCTTGATGATATTGCTTTGGGGGGGGGGGGCTGGGTTCCACGTTTTGAGCTATCACGTTTGTTTTCGTCAGTTGCATGGTCAACCTATACTCAGAGCGTAGTTTAGTAAAACAGTTCATCAGTGCTGTAACTCAGCTTCTATGTGAATGACTAGGGCAGCATAGTCTGCGAAGAGAATATCGCTGATGGTGAGCTTCGCGCACTTTGCTCTTTGCCTTTAGTCTTGCCAGTTTGGATAGATTACTATCCGATCGTGTGTTCAGGTGGATCCGTTCTGTGGATGTCCCAAAGGCATGCTTAAGCAGGACAGCGAGAAAAATGCTGAAGGGTATGGGGCCAAGGACGTAATCCTGTTTCATTCCGCTTCGGATGTTGAAGAGGCTGGACGTTGATATATAGTAATGACTGTGCCTTTCATGTCATCGTGGACGGACTGGATCATGCTTAGCAGCTTCGGAGGGCATCCAATCTTCGTCAGGATTTTGAAGAGTCCGTAACTGCTGACCAGAACGAACGCCTTGGTGAGCTCTATGAAGACCAGGAAGAGGAATTTGTGTTGTTCTATGCATTTCTCTTGCAGTTGCCAGCCGAAGAAGATCATTTCGATTGTGGTCCTCTCTGTTCCGAACCCGGACGGCGACTCTGGATACACCCTGTCAGCCAGCGTCTGCAATTTGTTCAGGATGACGCGTGCGAAGACTCTACCCACTATAATGAGACGTGACATGCCCCAGTAGTTGTTGCAGTCACTTGTGTCGCCTTTTGTCTTACACTGGCTTATGATATTGGTGTCTCTCACGTCCTGAAGCAGTGCACTCTCATTCCCGAACTGGCAGAGGAGCTCGTATAGATGTGTGAGCAGCACGCTGAAGCAGGCTTTGATGACTTCTGCTGCGATGGCATCCGTACCTTGAGCTTTACCTAAGGACAGTTTCTCTAAGACCTTTTTTAGGTCTACCACAGTAGGTTTCTAGTCGAGTTCGACCATGAGCAGGAGGTTTTCAATGGCGTTGAGGGCTTCGTTGGTCATACGGTTCTTTCTGCAGTACAGTACAGAGTAGTACTCCACCCAACGCTCCATCTGCTTTCCCTCGTCGTGGATGGTATCGCAACTGCGGCATACTTCAGTGGTGGTATCACTTTCGTCGTGGTCCCACGAAGAAAGAACAACAATAACAACAATAATAATAATAATAATAATAGCAATAATAATAATAATAATAATAATAATAATAATAATAATAATAATAATAATAATAATAATAATATCAAACATGGAATTCAAGTGCAGAAAGTTACAGATATACATAAAGAAGAACTGTCACAATATCCCTATTCCAATGTGTGAGTATGATGGTGATGACGACGACAATGATACTAATCGTAATGATGAAAATAACGATGAAATAAAATTCAATAATAGTAAAAATTATTATCGTAACCCTAGTCGTGGTGATTTTCGTCGTGAAAGTATTCAACGTTTGTGCTAGGCGTGAATGATCAACGTGTAAGCAAATCCTCGCGAAAATACGTCAGTAAAGGAAAGTCCCCCAACAAGGTGGTTAATAAATCAGCAAAGGAAAGTCCATCGACAAGTAATTTCTCGTGAACAAAATCAGCTATGGGAGTCTACAGAAAAGTATATGTGGCCGCTGATACTGAAACGAATTATGTATGGTACAATTAAGTATCTCAGAAGAAGGCTGAGTAATGGTAGTGATGCTTCTTGTGAAATATTCATAGAGTAGAAGCTAGGAACGATACAGCGTGAAGAGGGGAAAAAGTTTTCTACACTAAATATAGGTATATCTTGCAAACGGAATAGATTGAGAACTTGTATAAAATACTACACATAACACGTATTCAAGCCGTAGAGAGATGATGGTGGAAATGTTACATCAGTGAAAAAGTATCAGAAAGGACATTGAAACTAGAATGTCCAGCAATTCTATCAGTGGAGAAGTAAAACACAACCCTAAAGACTAAAATGTGGAGCTATTATATCAGTCGGAAAGTATAACACCACCTTAATTACTAGAATATGGATCAATTATATCAGTGGAAAAGTATAGCACGACTTTAAAACAAGGAAGTGGATCTATTATAGCAGAGGAAACGTATAACATAACCTTATATACTAGAATGTGGAACTGTTCTATCAGTGGATAACTATAACACGAACTGAAAGTATAGTATGTGGAACTGTTATATTATTGAAAAGGTATAACACTACCGTACAGATTAGAATGTATACATATTATATCAGCGGGAAAGATTGAAAAGACATTGAAGACTGGAACGTCGACCACTTATGTCCGAGGAAAAGTATCACAAGAAAGTAGAGACTAAAATGTCGAACTATTATATCTTAGGAAACGTATCACATGACCTTAAAGACTACAATGTGTATAAATTAGGGCAGTAAAACGTATCACACGACATCATATACTAGAATGTGGAATTATTATATCGTTTAAATATAACACGACATTAACACCTAGATTGTGTAACCATTTTATCAGTGGAAAATTATCACACGACCTTAAATAATATAATGGTAAACAATTATATCTTTCCTAAAGTATAAAACGACCGTAAGGACTTGAATGTGGATATGTTAAAGCAGTATAAACTCGACAAACGACGCTGAAGACTAGAATGTGGAGCAATTGAAATGTATAACACGACCGTTTAATCTTGTATTTGGAACTATTATTTCAGTAGAAACTAAAATGCGACCTTAAAGTCTATAATGTGGAGATATAATATCGGTGGAAAAATATAAGACGACCTTTAAGACTCGAAAGTATAAATTGACCTTAACAGTGGAATGTGGAACTATTACATCGATTGTAAAGTATAACCTGAGCTTAAAGACTAGAAAGTGGAGCTAGTAAATCAGTAGAAAAGTATAACACAACATTGTGGAAATGTTATATCAAAAGAAATTTATAACACAACATTAAAGACTAGAATGTTCATCTATTATACCAGTGGAAAAGTGTAATACGACATTAAAGTCTGGAATGTGGAATTGTTATATAGGTTGAAAATGATAACGAGACTGTAAGGATTATATTGTGGAACTATTATATGTTATGACAAATATAACAAGGCCTTAAAGACTAGACTGTGTATGTGTGGAAACGTAAAACAGGACCATGACGTCTAGCATATGGAACTATTATAGCGGTTGAAAATTACAACAAGACAGTCATGACTAGAAAAAAGAACTGTTTCTTTGGTTAAAATGTATAACACGAGCTTAACGATAAAAATGTGCAACTATTGCATCAGTGGAAACGTATAACACGACCTTAAAGACTGGATATATTATATCATTGGAAACTTATAACACGACCTTAAAGACTGGATATATTATATCAGTGGAAACTTATAACACGACCTTAAAGACTGGATATATTATAGCATTGGAAACTTATAACACGACCTTAAAGACTGGATATATTATATTAGTGGAAACTTATAACACGACCTTAACGACTGGATATATTATAGCATTGGTTATGTATAACAAGACATTACATTCTAGAATGTGCAACTATCAGTGGAAAAGTATAACATGATCTGAAAGACTATACTGTTATTATTAGTGGAAAAATATAACACGACCATGACGACAAATATGTGAAGCTATTATATCAGAGGAAGAGTACAAAACGACGTTAAGAACTAGACTGTAGAACTGTTTTATCAGCGGAAAAGTATAACTCGACCCGAAAAATAAATATGTGGAACTGTTTATCAGTGGAAAATTATAACACGACCATCAAGCCTAGAATGTGGAGCTATGATATCAGTGGAAACGTATAACACGATCTTGAAGTCTTAAATGTGGAGCTATTACAACAGTAGAAACGTATAATACTACCTTAAAGACTGGACTTTGGAGCTGATATCAGTGAACAAGTATAGCACAACCATAAAGACTAGAATGTGGGGTTGTTACGTCATAAAAATGTATAATACGACCTTACAAAATAGGATGTGGATCTGTTATGTCAGTTGAAAAGTATAAAACGACCTCAAAAACTATAATGTGGAGCTATTATATTAGTGAAAAAGTAGAACACGACCCTAACGACTAGAACGTTGAGACATATCAGAGACAAAATATAGCACGTCCTTAAAGACTACAATGTGGTAATATTATATCAGACTAGAAGGTTGAGCAATTATATTAACGGAAAAGAATAATACGACCGTAAGGACATTATTGTGAAAAGTTGAAAAGTATAACCTTGTCTGAAAGACCAGAAAGCGGAACTATTATATCAGTGGACCAGATTAACACGACTCGAATGAGAAGAATGTTTTACTGTTCCATCTGTTTAAAAATATAACGAGACCTTCAATATTACAATGTGAAGCAGTTATTTCAGTAAAAAAGTATAACACGACAGTAAAGACTATAATGTGGAACTAATACATCAGTAGAACATTATAATACGACCTTAAAGTCTTGAATGTTGAGCTTATCTATCAGTAGAAACATGTAACGCGACATTAAAGACTTGGACGTGGAACTCTTATATTGTTGAAAAAGTGTAGAAGGACTTTGAATTATAAAATGTGGAACTAGTACATCAGTAGAACATTATAATACGACCTTAAAGTCTTGAATTCTGAGCTTATCTATCAGTATAAACATGTAACGCGACCTTAAAGACTGGAACATGGAGCTCTTATATCGTTGGAAAATTGTAAAACGTTTTTCAATTATAAAATGTGGAACTGTTATATCAGTGTTAAAGTATAACACGACCGCAAAGACTAGAATGTGGAACTGTAATGTCAGTGGAAAATGTTAATAGGACCTTAAAGATTATAATGTGTAGATATTTTATTAGTGTAAATGTATAACACAACTTACAGATTATACTGTGTAGCTATTTTATCAGTGTAAATGTATAACACAACTTACCGATTATAATGTGTAGATATTTTTATCAGTGTAAATGTATAACACAACTTACAGATTATAATGTGTAGATATTTTATCAGTGTAAATGTATAACACGACTTACAGATTATAATGTGTAGATATTTTATCAGTGTAAATGTATAACACGACTTACCGATTATAATGTGTAGATATTTTTATCAGTGTAAATGTATAACACAACTTACAGATTATAATGTGTAGATATTTTATCAGTGTAAATGTATACCACAACTTACAGATTAGAATGTGCAGATATTTTATCAGTGTAAATGTATACCACAACTTACAGATTATAATGTGTAGATATTTTTATCAGTGTAAATGTATAACACAACTTACAGATTAGAATGTGTAGATATTGTATCAGTGTAAATGTATAACACGACTTACAGATTAGAATGTGCAGATATTGTATCAGTGTAAATGTATAACACGACTTACAGTTTATAATGTGTAGATATTTTTATCAGTGTAAATGTATAACACGACTTACAGATTATAATGTGCAGATATTTTATCAGTGTAAATGTATAACACGACTTACAGATTAGAATGTGTAGATATTGTATCAGTGTAAATGTATAACACGACTTACAGATTATAATGTGTAGATATTTTATCAGTGTAAATGTATAACACGACTTACAGATTATAATGTGTAGATATTTTATCAGTGTAAATGTATAACACGACTTACAGATTATAATGTGTAGATATTGTATCAGTGTAAATGTATAACACGACTTACAGATTATAATGTGTAGATATTGTATCAGTGTAAATGTATAACCCGACTTACAGATTATAATGTGTAGATATTTTATCAGTGTAAATGTATAACACGACTTACAGATTCTAATGTGTAGATATTGTATCAGTGTAAATGTATAACACGACTTACAGATTATAATGTGTAGATATTGTATCAGTGTAAATGTATAAAACGACTTACAGATTATAATGTGTAGATATTTTATCAGTGTAAATGTATAAAACGACTTACAGATTATAATGTGTAGCTATTTTATCAGTGGGAACTTATAACCGGACCATAAAAGCTAGAATGGGGAGAAATTATAAAAGTAGAACATTTAAATATGTTCGTGTATGCTAGAATGTGGAACTGCTGTATCAGTGGAGAGGTTTTACATTACCGAGAGGGCTCGTGGATTTATCAGAAAAAGAATTCATTGCATATCCTTTCAACATACTGCATTGAAAGGTATATTTACTGGAAATAGGGGTGGCCAAGTGGTGTGAAGCGCTCTTCGTTACGGATCAATTCCATCTTACCTCTGCGTGAGTTCGAGTCTAAGATTCGCCCGGGTTCTTCCTCCACCAATAATACTGGCCGCCATGTACAGCCTGTCGTGTGCTGAAAAATTGCGTTAAACTCTACAACAACAATAACAACAACGAGTTTGCGGACGAGTCACCTTTTTGTTATAGTAACCGAGCTTTCATCGTTAAATGCGTTGTACACTTTTCTCTATGAATCTTTTCAATCTCTTACCACAGGATATGTTTGTCTTACTGTCGCATGAATTATTTTGATACTTGCTCTAAACAGTTATCTCCACTTGTACTAGTTATCGATCTACAGCTCTTTTGTTATCTAATTTATTTAAATGATTTGTATCTAAACTCTTAAATACCAGATGACTGCATAGATTATAATTGTTACTTGACAACGTCTGTAGATAAACACTGCAATCTCTTCCGTTTTGTGCATTGGACATTATTTTCCCTATACGTAGACGTCTTCATTGTTATTATTCTAATAAAAGCTCAGTTGACGAAATGGTCGTCTTTGCCTATGCTCGTATTTAAATTTGCTTGGAGGGGGCTTCGAGTGGCCGACTAAAGCGCTCACCGTTACGGATTATTGCCATCCCACTTGTCTACCTGGGTTAATTCTTGGGTTAGGCGAAACTGGGTATGTCAGAAAGCTTGCTGGTAACTTCTCTTTGGTTAGTAGCTCTTTCCGGGTTTCGAATCAGGTTCTTTCTCCACCATCTATACTTGCCGCCGTATATAGATTAACTTGTGCTGAATATTTTAGTTAAACATTTCCTTGGAGAATTAACTTTGTTGTCTTTGTGCAACTGTACACTCAATGATAATAGTAGGATTATATCTCTTTCTTCTTATCGTATACTCATTAAACTCCTTGTTTGCTGAGCTAATCATCATTAATGTGTTAGGTTGTAATTTGTGTTGCTTGGTATTTTAAGTCCTAGTCTCTCCAATGTTTCATGCCGTTCATATTTGCCATGGTTAACTTATTGTCCTGCTTTTACAAATTGTGAACTTCACCTCTGTGTATATGAAAATTGGTTGCTTTGATATTACTAACAAAGCAATTTACTTTTGAGTAGGTTTGTTAGATAGAGACACTGACACAGACTGAGCAACCGAGACAGATACATAGACATACAGACAGAAAGACAGACAGACAGAGACATAAATAACCTTTAGATTAGATTATAGCATGTCTCTTACAACGTTTTACCTGGTTGATTGTATATATATATATATATATATATATATATATATATATATATATATATATATATATATATATATATATATACGTATTCAAAATTGTATATATATATATATATATATATATATATATATATATATATATATATATATATATATATATATATATATATATATATATATATATATACGTATTCAAAATAACCTCAGCTATTCGTTTATTAACATGTACAGGTTTTATCGAAATCCAAAACATAATATTCCCATTATTAAAAACCGATCTGGGTAGCCTAGTGGTTAGAGTGTCCGTTCTGATGTGATACGTCGTGGGTTCGATCCCAGGCCAAGTCATACCAAAGAAATAAAAATGGTACTGACAGCTGTCTCGCTTGGCGCTCAGCAGTATGAGATAAGTGTTATGACTGATCTGCCTCGTATCAGCTATATTATGAAATTTACAAGGTACACCCAGTATAGTTAGTGCTTGAAAATAGTTTAGAAAAACGACGAAAAACTATTAGAAAGTCGCAAAATATTTTTAAATAATAGACACGACTAAACTTCAAAACCACCTTGTCCAAATTCCAGAAAGTACGCGCACACGTATAATGCTGATATACTGCACTAAAGCTGAAACAATAAGGGGAGTCTTGCTGCCGGCACTCATCGCATGTCACTAATTAGAACTGATGACATAAGAACGTTTTAGCAGTTTAAGTCAGATGGCTATGATGACTGCAGTGAAGCAGTTGATTGCGATGTCGAGCACAGGGTCATCATGCTGCAGACTTGTAGCATCGTACCCTACCCAAGCAAACATATCTGACACCATGTCCATGCCCATCTAGTCTTAAGACTTACTTCTTAATGCTCAAAGCAAAACGGGACAGCTGCTAGTGCCAAGTTTGAGCAATGCACTAACGTGCTATTGTATGCAATTCGTACAGTTGCAGAGAAAATGTGAACTTTATTATACATCCCAATCAAAAGTAGCCATCAAAACGTACAAATAAATCGGCCCTTTTGAAATATTTAAATTCTGTACAATTACATGCCTATTTTGTAATAAGCGAGGGAAAATACAAAAAAAAATCATGGTTTGTTGCACCGCTACTTCATATATTCAGTATTTTTTTGCTGTTTAGCTGTGATAACGGATATGATGATTATAAAAAGAATTGGATTGGAATTTAGAATTCAACTAAATAAAGGCGCAAGCAAGCGTTCAAGTGGTGCATAGGTCTAAGAATGTCGAACATGTCACAGTAACACCAGGTCAGTCTTATCGAGTGTAAATATTGTACCTTGCTCGACCTAGATACATCGACCTAGATATATCGACCTAGATACATCGACCTAGATACATCCTCGAAGCTAGTTGGTGTAGGGTTTTGAAACCATTTTCCGCACAAGATAGACTAGGCATGGCAGCAAGTAAAAACGGTGGAAAAAGAACAGGAAAAAATCAACGACCCACGTGAACCTACCGGCATGCTTTCTCACATGCCCACATTGGCCGATGCCGCGACTCGAACGCAAAAATCACCAAAATATGATAAAAATCGGTTTCACAGACACCGATCCAACGCCCTCTCTCACCGATGTCTCCAAATTACGCGAGACGAAACAATAGAAAAGACAGGTTGTGCATGATGACACACGAGTAGAGATGATACCGTGGGTTTTAAATTGAAACCAACATTTTTCTTTTGTTCGTATTTAAAAGACATATCAAACCAAGCAGCAGAAGAGCTGACGGTGACTTTTTGCCTAAAAATCAAAAAATATCACCCATCGATATTGTCCATGATCAAATCTGAGACTTAAAAAAAATCGTTAACTCGTATTTTACCAATCTGAGACTTTGCATTTTCTCGTGAAAATTAACGTCTCGGTAAGGAAAACTTCACGATGATGTTTTTTTTTTATCATTGAAAAAATAATTTAAGTGTATATGTTATCAAGTCCAATTCGATATCGTGTTCGTGGATCATGTAACGATATTGTGACAAATCCGTGAGGAGTTCTCTGAGCATTACTAAAGAAATTTCTAAATTTATTAAAATCAAAATCTGCACACCAAGTTTGCCAGATATTTCTAAGAGTATGTGTATCAACGCCGTTAAATACTGCTATGAAATTACAATTATCTCGAATTACTTTAGGAATTTGTGTGTACCGCTGAGTAAGATAAATAACATCTGCGTTTTTACGTCTACCACGTGAAAAGATTCTTTCTGGATTTTTTTGTTTATCTAACATTACATCATCGAACACAACTAGATTATTAAATCTTCCGTCAAGATCATCTACAGACGGAGCATCATTAATATCACTTATCACCTCAACAACGTTTTCCCCTGTAATTTCAGATGCGGTTTCATTATATTCTTTTAACACGTTATAACAGTGTTGATCATCTACGCTTGGAACAATTAAATATAATTTATCCCAATTTAAATATTTCATTATCAACGTCAACAATAGCTGAGTTTTACCACTTCCAGATGGTCCAATAATAATCATCCTGATAGAATTTGTTAGCATTGCATTATGTTTAACTGGTTGTTTATTCTTTAGCGCGCTAAAATCAATTACTTCCATTTATTAGTATAGTTTATTTATATATAAAATTATGGATTTATATTGTGTTAAATGTAAAAAGCGTACGCCAACAAATAATGAAACAACAGTTACAACTAAAAACCGTCGACTAGCACTTTCAGGTAATTGTGAAATTTGTGGCATAAAAAAATTTAGATTCATAAAAAAAAAACAGCAGGAGATATAGCTGGTAAATTATCAAAACTTCCAGGAGCGCCATGGGCAAAATATCCAGGTGAAAAACATCTTCCAGGATATAGTTACTGCGGACCTGGAACTCGATTAGATATCAGACTCAACGAAAATGATCAACCAAATCCAGGAGAGTATCCAATTAACGCTATCGATGAAGCTTGTAGAATACATGATATCGCATATCGTAGTGATGATCTTCAACAGCGTCATCTCGCAGATATAAAATTAATTCACGCGTTAAACGCAATTCCAGATAAAAAATTTAAAGAAAAGTTAGCTTCTTGGTTGATAAGCGCAGCAATGAAAGGTAAAATAATGTTCGGTAATTGAAAATCTAAATTATTTTACAATAACATGGAATCTATTTATTATTCTCCTAGTGGCTACTGGAAAGGTTACGCAGCAATTAAAAAACTAGCCAATGCTGCATCGGTAAAATATAAAACCGCAGCAGATTGGTTATCCAAACAGGCGTTATGGCAAATTTATCTTCCGGGTCCTAAAAAAATTAATTACCCTCATTTTGATGTTTTTGTACCGAATGAAGTTCACCAAGCTGATATATTATTTCTTCCTCATGATAACGGTTACAAATACGCGTTAACTGTAGTTGATATCGCTAGTAGATATAAACAAGCAATACCGTTAAAAACAAAGTCGTCAAAAGAAGTCTCCGATGCATTTGAAAAGATTTATCGTAAAGGTCCACTAAGATGGCCAAATCTATTACAAGTTGATCCTGGTAAGGAATTTCAAGGTGCTGTTACATCTACGATGAAAACTCATAACGTAGCTATACGACGAGGACACACTGCAATACATCGCGATCAGGCAATTGTTGAAAGATTTAATAGAACTCTGGCTGAACGGTTATTTGGATATCAATACGCGAAAGAATTTACTCAAGAAACTCGATCTCGTGAATGGGTCAAAAGATTACCAAAAGTAGTATCCGCGTTAAATAACGAAATAACTCGAATGATTGGTATCAAACCTAATATCACAATAAAAAAAAGTATGTACCTGGTATTAACACTAACACTTCCAATTTCCAACCAATTCTCGGTGACGTCACTGTGAGATATTTATATGAGCCAGGTGAACTCGAAGGTGGTAGCGCAAGAGCCACTGATCCTATTTGGAGTATCACTACACATAAAATATCATCGTCGACACGATCTTTTAGTGGAAATGCTAACATTTCTAGGCCAGTAATTTATAGATTGGATTCGTCCGCACCTCAGCGAGGATTTACACGCGAACAACTACAAGTTATTCCTGACGATACTCAATTACCACCGCGAAAAATTAGTTAGAAATACTTGCAATTCCACCAGCGTGACGTATATTACACTCAAGACAAGTTAATCTCACATTACCAACGATATATCCGAGATTATTATCGATTCTATCAACGGTAAATTGGCGACAATCTCCAGGATGATACCGCCAGCGCATTAAACAATTACAAGCCGCGCAGTGATTATCTTGTCGAGTTCTCAACGATAATACTAAACCTGAATTAATATTAAAATTTCTATTTTTTTTTCTTATCTTGTTGTTTATATCCTGATAATTTTTTCTCAACAACGTAAATATCAACATCAGAACTATTCGCGTTATCTTCGATGATAACTCTCCGTAATTGATTTATTCGTCTAGCTCTAGATACCGCTAAATAAACTAAATTTGACCATTCAATACGATTATCTACGATCCAAATAATTGTATCTGTGATTGTTAATCCTTGTGATGAATGTATCGTAGCTGCATAACCTAACATCCAAGGAAAATTTTCAGCACTCAATGCATCTTCAACTACATCGATGTCAACGTGCACAATTTCATTTACCGCTAATTTTTCTTTACCACCGCCTGGGATATCGACATTGATATCTTGTCTTCGTGTATCAAATGGTCTATAACACAAAGGAACTTTCATATCGGGAAATTTCTTTTTGTGTATTTCGAATAATCGTCGCTGAATATCATCTCGGGTTATTTTTCTAGGGGTAAATACTAGGTCGTTAGGTGTCCAAGATTTCCAGAATTCCTCCTCAGGAGTTTCATCAATAACTTCTCTGAGAATTCTACACTGCTCGTAATCAGATTGCCATCTAATTCTAAATTTTAAATCTTTTATTTTTTCATCTAGTGATCTATGATCATCTGTCATTTCTTCATAATAATCAACATTGGCTTTCAACCATTCATGAGGCGGTTCTCCGTAAAACGGAGGTGGTTGACCATCATCTCCGCAAAATATCACCGCTGCATTTTTCGTAGATAACCATCCGAGAAACTGTTGTAATATTTTCAACGGTACCGTACATATTTCATCCCAAAGAATCCTCGATGGAATAAATTTATTACCCATCCGTTCCGGAGTCCATGTATCACCGTATTACCTAAAGAAACTGTGATAAGTACTAGCAGGAATTCCACGTTTTTCTATATCTTTCTTTAGTTTGTGAGTTGGTGTTAACCCTTTTATGTCAGAATCTTTAAAACATCTAATAACTTTTTCAGTTTTTCCAGAGCCTCCACAACCGTCTAAGTAAACCGTCTTATATCTTGTTATCGGATCAAACACCGACGGAGCTAGGGAAAAGTCCAATTGGATATTTTTGGGATTTTTTCCTCGATAACTATCAAGTATCTCAAATCTGCATGATGGTTATAACAGTGTAATCGCTCTTTTTTAATTCTCCAAGATCCCCAACCGTCTCCGAGAAATGGTTTAACCGCGGAAATATATTTCTCGTGGAAATACATAGAATCAGTTGCAACTCTTACAGCGATATCTGGAAATTTATTTATCATTGAAAATAAATTAATACTTGTATACGCTAACATTGAAGCTCTTAAGTGTGTCCACTGATCATTTTCTCCATCTATGTAAGTTATAACAGTCCCATATTGTTTCCCATTTGATAAAAATGCCCTTCTACTTGTTACAAATCTATTAGTATCAGTAAGATGTTTAATAATAATTTGTTCTTCGATTGGATCAATTACCAATCTAGAAGAAGATCTAGCATTATCAAATTTCCCTCCTTGAGTAAACTTTCCAATAATTTTACGTCCATAATCTTTTGCTTCTTTTTCTCTACAACAATATAATTGTTTAGCGATTTCAAGTATTGTTTGTTTATCATGATTTGGAAAATTCTTTCTTACATTTTCAATTTCTCTATCTAAATCTGGAATTGGCATCCAAATATCTTTTTGGCATTTATAACTTATTATAGCTTCACCAACTGTTAACATCGTTAACATACCACTATCTAACATATATCGCAACAACACTATTGGAGTCTATGATTTCTCAGACATATGTTTACCAATCCAGCAATACTACAAGGATGTAATCCATCACGAAGTTTAAAAGAAATAACTTTAGCAAATCCAGTTAAATCAAAATCAGGTAAATCGCCATTAATCGCAACACGCGTCATCTCATGAGTAGGGTGTCCAAAACGTTTAAAGTATTCAGGACACACTCCCATTCCTAAAAAAAACCCGGAATAACTAGCATTCATGTCAGCGGAAATTAAATTAACATTGTCATACTTGGTATTCCACAAGCCGCCGTGTCCGTATTCAATACCAGCCAATTTTGTATCGTCGAGAAATATTTTCATAGTTTTTTTCCAAGAATTTATTTCACGAGCGAAATGAGCAATCACCGATGATACTGTAAAAGAAATACATAGTAGTTGTTCATCAAAATCATTTACAAAATTCTTTGCAGTATTTTTCATACGCGAATCTAGTTGTTGCTCGCGATATAATTCTCCGTTAAATTTTACAAATTGATCAAATCCTATTTCAGGATCATCACTACTCGAAAATAACCATACACCAGTTGGATCATCGCCATTTATTTCCGCTATCGCATCAAATAATTTCCCTTCGTAAAATCCACCGCTGGTAAATTTTTCGGGTATATATTTTATAGTCTTACACGGTGGAAATTCAGTTATCGTGGAATTCCAAGCGTGTCCGTTATGGTCAATAATTTCAATTGGTACTTTATTTGATTTATATTTACAATTGTGTAATATTTCTCCGGTTAACGATTTAACTGTAATAGGAAATCTCAAGGATTTTTGCAATTCAGCAACATCACTGATCGAACCTCCGCCTTGCTCCGCCTTGCTCCGCCATCCGTTTTCCCCAAGATGTTATTTTTTCACATCGTTGCTGAGTTAATCCCGCTCCACGTAAAGAATTTTTAAAATGCTCCATAACTCGCTCGGCAACAAAATTTATCAGTGATGATGACATTCTCATCGGATACATTTTATCAACATCGATGTTTACGTGAATTTTATATAACCCATACATCACAACGGTTACAGGATAATCTCTGTTATAATAGTGGCTATCAATTCCAACGAGTGCTTTTGGATTCATATCAGAATTGAAAATAACATTTTTCTTATCTCTCATCACCGGGTTATAATTATCTCGGATAATCCAACCGTGGACTTCCCGGGTAGTATCCCATTTAATCCATTTTATTCTGCAGTAGTAGTTGTTGTTATCCAGCAACGATAATATATTCCTCGCGCGAACTTTATCTATGGTACCGTCATATAGTTTTTTACCGTCACTTGCTCGGTAACTGGTAAACATATATGCAGCTCCGCCAAGGCGAAATTCTTTCATCGCATATTTTCTCATTTTTTTAAGCTGTTTATACCTGATTCCTTTCAATGATAATCCGGATTTTGCATCGAGTGAAAAATAAATTTTACTCATAGTATACAATTATAATATATACAATTAAAATTTATATTTAAATAAAAAAAAAGTTTTTTAAAATATATATTATATATGTCTACGGAAATCAATACCGTCAACGACGAATTAGCGAATACGTGTAATTGGTTACCAATCGGTAGCAAAAAAAAAATGTCAACGACGTTGCGAGGGTGAATACTGTTATACTCATAACAGAAATATTAAACGCGGAAGTACCGGACCGAAGCCTTGTATTGTGTGTGGTGTTGGAGTACGAGGTAAAGTTCAATTATGTGCAAATCACGGAGCTGGAAATTATAGAACTTTAAAATTATATTACGACACACATCAACATATAAAACATCGCGCGACTGTTATTCAAACCCCGGAAGATTATCTAAAAAAGTTAAATATACAACTCCATTTAAATAAAGAAATTCCTATATAAAATAAATAATATCAAACGAATTCGTTTCGCATCCGATCTACGTCAATTACGAAGCTTCGCCCGATGGGACTATTAGAAATAAGCGATTAAGAAAACAAATTGGTATTGTTGATGATAGGGGGTATTTGCATATTTCTATAAATTATCAAGGAAAAATAAAACTTTATCTCGCTCATAGATTCATCGTTGAAGTGTTTATCGGAAAAATTCCACCGGGTTATGTTATTGACCATATCGACAGAAATAAATTAAATAACCGAGTTGATAATTTAAGAATTGTTACTCAACAAGTTAATTGTCTTAATAAAAATCCTAACCAAAATAAAAACCGTGTTCCAAGACCGGTAACAGCTTTTTATAACGATGAAATTATAGATTTCCAATCAATATCTTCTGCTGCGAGATATTTCAATATTAATCCCGCTTCGGTAATACGAGCCGCTGAGGGTATATCATCAGCAGCATATTCTGATAAATTTAATACTAAAGTATTATTCGTGTGGGGGTAAAAAAAAAGCAATTTCAATGAAAATTATTTTACAGATTTTCATATTAAAAATTATGAAATAATTTCAAAAACTGTTATCAAATTGTTCAGCAAATCTTGATATATTTTTTTCTTCCTCAAATACTTCACCGACAGCTTTCAACAGTGTATTTAGCAGCTTAGAAAGTTCAACAAATTCATCTAACACGCTATCGTTACTAGTTAATTTAAGTTGATAAATTATTTGGTTGCGCTGTCTGATTAGTGTTTTAGCTACACGATATTCCGATCGATAAGTTGGATAATCCTTGAGTCGCGCAGATGCTATCTTACGGAATTCACTTAGAAGATAATTAGCGTTAAAGTGTAATATTTTTTTTTCTGTTATAATTGCAGCAATCTCCGGGATTTCATTTACACGATTAAGTTGCGTTACGATATCATCGACAATAGTTTGATTCATTTATCTTATATGTTTTTAAAAATCTAATTATTGAAAATGTTAACATTTTCACGATGAAAGTCTTAAGACGAAAATGAAAATTGCAAAGCAATTTCACGATGAAATTCTTACGATTTCACATCTTTTGTGATTTGTAATGTTTCCCCGCGGAGATCCAACAACGAAAAATCTTGATCAGTTATTCTAAAAAATAGCTTTGTGTTATATAAGTTAGAGGTACGTAAATAAGTTACCGGAGATGGATTTTTCACAATTAAACTACCCGGAGAAACATTCGGTGAAAATGTATATAAGATATATCCCTGCGCTGCGTTATCAGATTTTTCAACATCAACGGTGTAACTACCTAGTATAGCATCACAAATAACGTGGATGGCAATAACATGTGTTATATTAACGTTACCCGGAGATTTGTGTTTATGCGCGCTTCTCGGTGAGTTATTATATGTGAGTAATTGATTTACTGGAATAAATTTAAACCATAGCGCGTGAATTTGTGGAAAGTATTCATTGATAAGTTTTCGTTGCATAAACGTTAATTCTGGCACACACCAACCCGGAAATTTATACTTTTGTATCGTAGTTTCAGTCAACGATGTTAACGTCATAAAACTTCTTCTTGAAAAACTTCCTCGGTGATCATTCATTATTATATCTAGCAATGCCTTATTTAGAAAATTCATATCCGCGATAATTTGATTAAAAATTCTATTATTTTTTACAATTTCATCTCTGGTAACAATTACATCACTGAATTCATGAGCGGTATTAATTATATTTACAAAACGAGCTCGCTGTTGATTTAATTGTTGAATAAACTTTTGTCTTATCCCGTTGAAAATCCCCGGTAATGATTTCCAAGTTATTGAAAACCGCCAAGGTGTTGCTTGTTGTAATTCACCCCACCATGATACCGGACCTTCTTGTTCATACTCAGACATTTCCGGGGTCAACACGCGATAATTTTTTGGAATTCCAGGTAACGATAACGCGTATATGTTACTGTTATCGTTGTAATTGAAATCGGGAAACAATCGTGGATTAGCAACAACACCTGGTTGTAGCACTGTTAAATCATCGATGAAGTCAGATAATTTTGGCTCTGGTAATCTATGATGCGTTGCAGGAAGACTATCAAGCCATCGTCGGTAAATCTCTGGAAAGAATTCATCGATTGTGTCACTGAGTTTTCCTCGCTGCCACGGTACATTATATCCCGGATACTTAAAACCCGGGATATCTTCAACGCGAATATTATATCGCGTTGCAAATCTTTGTTTAGCTCCGGAGTAAGCGTTGCAACGATATCTATCGCTGATTGATTATTATCTTCAGCATCTGCGATTACTTGATTAAGTATTTCAACGAATTTAATAACATCATCGCGACGTCGCGGAATTGTACCTATCGCGGATATTAATAAATTTAACAACCGGTTAAAATCAGAATTTATCAACGAAAGATTTACAGCGATATCTGGAATACCAGCATCACCTATCACACTCCCCCGCCGCGTATATGTAAATTTTTTTTATATCATCGACGTCGCTGAAATATAATCCGTGATCGTTTTGTTTTACAGAAATAAAATCAGACTTTAATGGCTCTGGTGGTAGTTTTGTTACATCAATTGTATCTATGAAAGATTCGGGATAACCTAGTAGCGTCCTTATACTACTATTGTAAATGTCTACAGCGTAATTTTGTGAATTTACTTCGATGGTCGAACCCAACGAGGATTCTTTAGCGTGAATTTCAATTGGATGTTTATCGTCGGATTCGGTAATAGTACCTTTACCCGCTATTAGATTCGGTCCAGTTATATTTTCAATCTCTTCAATGATTATTTCATTGATGTCTTCGATGTCATACGTGCCTGTGGGGATGTGGATTGTGTGCCATTTCGTTGATGGATCTATGGTGTTATCCGCGGCAAGTTTATAATTAGCGGAAAATGTGAAACTGTTATTGGGAGGTTTACCTTTATACGGTTCCGCGCGTACATTCGGCCAGCTATAATAACACCGTAATTGAGTTCATGCAATTTAAGCTGCGTTCAACGGAGGATTAAATTCAACGCTAAATTTCGGAGTTTTCGTTGTAATGGTTATCAACGATGTCCTCGTCGGAGTTGTATTATTTGCGATTTGATCTAATAATTCCACTGACATTATTGTAAAATATTTTTAGATTTTCAATTCATATTTTCCAAATGTTAAAAACATTAAACTGTTTTCACTAGGATGTTCCGGCCAACCTATAGCTGTTCTGATACTACTTTGATAAATATCAACTACGATTTCCGGAGATGTTATAAATATGTCTCCGTTTGATCCAAGTATAATTCTTATTACAACAGGAAGTTCTCCAATAGTTAAATTTATATTTTCATTTAATTGCTTATTAAGTTGTTCGATGGTATAATCACCCGGCGAGATTCCAATAACATACCACTGTATTGGATATTTCCAAGAAAGCACTATTGAATTATTTTCCTTTGTTATCGTGAACTTCTTTATTTGATTTTTTTGAGAATTTAATACTTCCATCGCTATTTATATTATCACTATTTAATTTCTTCATCGTGGAATTATAACACTCGGTGATGTGAGTAAATTCCTGTTCGGTTATTTCTTGATCAGTTATCGCTGATGAAATCATCGCGGTTAATCCTGTATACGCGGTTGTTGCTGTGTTATGTTTTAACGTGTAATCTTTGAGTTTACTAGCGGAACATGGTGAAATTTTCTTTGTTACCCCGGTGAATATTCTAGTTAGCGCTGTTACCGCGGATATCACAATAGGAAGTACAATCGGTGCGGTCATTGTCACCGAAGATAATATTATTCCCGTGGATGCAATTATTCCAGATACAGTATAAACAGTTATATCTAGCGCGGTAATACTACGCTGATATTTTTTCTTTTTTACGGTGTAAACATCGATGACATCTTGTAGTTGTTGCTGATATTTCGATATAGTATCATAACGATACCGAGATGGTGGTGGGATTGCCAAGTGATTCTCGTCAAGGGGTTTCATTGATAGCGTTGACATTATTGAAATTACTTTGTAATTTCCAATTCTTTTAGATTTTCAATTATTGAAATTTAATTATATTTCTGATAAAAATTCTAAAATCCATCTTGTTGATGTTCTAATTACATTTGGATCGACAGCTGTGTAACTAAAACTAAGAGATTTATTATCTTTAATTTCTGATATATTATCAACAAGTATTAATACTGTATTAATTCCTTGATAGGTTATAGTAGAATAAGTTACTGTAATATTAAATTGATGATTAGAAATTATTAAAAATCGATAAATACCATTAATTCTTACTGGTATCTCATGTATTAGAAATACTCCCTGAATATATTGACCTAATCCCTTATCAACAACATATGTGAGATTTTTAATAGGAGCCGCGTCGTGAGGTATTTTTACTTTATCGGTAATTGTTATAATATCGTTAATGGATTTTATATTCTCGGCGATATCATCGGTGATTTTCTTAATCGTGACAAGCTTATCTAAAAATGCTTTAAGATCCTTCGGTTTAATATTTTTGATGTTAGAATCTAACATTTTATCAAGTATATCATGAATTTTTTCAAGGTTTTTCCGAGATGATTCAAATTTATTTATATGATCATCAAAATGAATTACGTGTTTATCAAAATTAATTACATATTTACCAAAATTAGTTATGTGACCATCAAAATCAGTTCGCAACGTTCCTTGATTAGCAACTGCAGCTCTTATATTCGCTTCCAATGTGATTATGGTATTAAATTTTTCTGAAAAATCTGTAATTTTATAACTCGGTTCAAGTTTACCCCCCTTAAATACCACTAACGAGTGATCGTCGGCGGTTGGTTGTTTCGTCAAGAGATCATCCAGCGATAGATTACTAGCTGCTAATTTTCCATTTTCATCCTCAAAAACAACTAATTCTCCCGGATCTACATCAACGAGTTTTAATCCTGATGTTGCATATTTTTTTATTAAATTTATTATTTGTCTCGCTGAGAGATATTTTTCTTGTTTCGTTGCTGATCTTCCAAAAATATCTGACATGTTTATATTGATGTTGTATTTTTAATTATTGGAAATCGTGTACTCGTGGATTGCTTTATGCGGAGGAATATCAGCGTTGGATAACACTGATAACGCGTTAATAGTTTCTCGTCCACATATCGGAAGATCATTTATTGTTTGTGTTGGCAGTGTTAAATACCAAATGAATTTTCGAGAATTATTTTGTAATTTCTTGGAAATGCTAGCATTTCTCACGTAATTGATAAATTCTATTGGCGGTGGTAACCCATATGAGTCAAAATAAATAATACCACGTGGATTAATTGCGTAACAAACCCAGTGAGTTCCAGGTCCGGTATTATCATCTAGATTAATTATTCCAGTTTCAGGGACTTGTGGATGATCTGGTAATTGATCTCTCATAAATACACCTCTGAAATTTTTTATTGGAAATTTAGTAAATTTAGATTTTTCAACCGCGTTGATGAGATCATAATTTGACATCGGTGTTAACTCGGTTGGTATCTCGTGAGTCTCAATCCTTTCCCTTTTTTTTTTTCGTCTTGATATTCCTTTACCGGTAATTTTATCGATACGAAAACCACCTAGCGAACCAAGAATTGGTGCTAGCGCGGGTAACGCAGCTGCGAGTAATGGAAGAAATCCTCCAGTTTTAACCATATTGGAGATTGCAGCTTTGGAAAGAGCAATTTGAACTCCCTTTTTATTTTTTAATGCAGTATCTATTTGTTTCCGCTGAGTATCAGTAATTGATAATTTATTTTGTCCACCAGTTAACTGACTGTGTTTCAACGAGATTGTATTTCCACACTGCTTAGCTTCTGATGATTGTAATTTCTTTATTTGACCTTGAGTCAATGCGACGTTGATAGTGTTATATGACATGTTATTGGAAAATGTTAACATTTTTCTAAATACTTAATTGAAAATTTGTAGAATTTCATCTAGAGATTTTCAATTGGTGCGTCAACGATTCTCATTCTTCCACCTCCGCCTTCTAGTATCATAGATTTATCACTGAGAAGAACTGCAATTGCCCTAAATCCATTAGGAGCATTTCTAACATCAGCCTGAAATTTAACATCTACGGTTGAATGCTTACATAGATCAAGATGTTGTAGTGAGAGATAATAAATCGGATATAGCGTTGAAAAATCATATTGAGATATTTGCAAGCCAGTATCAACATTCTGATCACGTCCCATAAAAGACCACAGTCGATGATAAACTCGAGCAATTTGATTATTACTGTAATTGAGAGTAAGTTGTTCTGCAGGTTCTTGTTGATTACTTACTCGCAGTGAAACTTCACTAACATCGAATTTATCAAATATCATGTGGGAACGAAGTTGTTGACTACTAGCCTCGGTGTGTTGAGTTCTATTATATTTTGTAGCACAACAAATACATATCTAGGTGCGGAAATATTTTTAGTTAGTGTAAGTTGCCAGGTAAAACGTCCACCAGCCGTATTAGTTGTCGTAGCTGTTGTAACATCACACCAACTTAATAGTGTTTTTCCGCCGTGATCCATAAAAGATAGCAATTTAGTTTCAACATCCAGCGATGGAGTCAACACTGGCATCCATAACGCTAGTTTTGTAAGTACTATTTTACTATCATTAGCACCACCACTAGCACCAACTCTCCATAACGCATCGTTGGAAGTTGATTTTCTTGTGAGGGTTACAATGTGACTAGCACCATAAATAACCTTTCTCACATCTCTACAAAATCCAAATATATGAGATAGTGGAATTATACAAGAAAATCTACCAGTTTCATCTATGTTCTTTTGGCGTGCTGCAAATCCTGCGTTGTAATTAGGATTATTGCTCATAACAACAGCTTCAACATCAGCATCATCAGCGGCTGCAGTATGTTCTTTTGGTCGTCTTAACGTAAATGGATTAGGGTCAGCGTAATCGGATGTATCTTTCGCGAACATCATTGAGTGACCAGCAGATTTAAGAAAATCATCAGAATATCTAGCGAGTCCAATTATTGTTGTTGCAACATCAACATCATTATCAATAGATTCAATTTTATTTGTACCAATCCAGTATTCGGTGGATTTAAATAGCGCCATATTCCCGTTATTGACAAATCCAATATTGAGATTTTTAAGATGATCAGCGGCGACATAAGGTGTACCATCAGGCTTTCTCAATTGTCCTTCCACTTCAATGTAAGCTTCTGCTGGAAGAAAATATTTAGAAGTGTCATCGAATCTAAGTTCAATTCGTGATGTTGTATTTGGATCTTGAGCGTTATATGAAAAATATTGATAATCACGAATTGAATTATGTTTAGACACCTTAGCATCTATGTCAAAAGCGTCATCGATTTCATATTCAAACATTATATTTGTATCGATAAATCTAAATAATTAATTGTTTTAGCCCGGAACCGGAAATATTTCTTAAACGAGCTTGAACCATTTTGTTTATCGCACTACCTGTTTTCGGTGGCATATTCATCGTAGATGGTAATTTTCGGGGTCTTCTTACAAGAGATGCAATTTTACTTACAGCTGCGTCAATTCCTTTGACAGCTAAATTTCCTAGTTCTGTACCAGCTTTACTACTTAATACCCCAATTGCCTTTGAAGCTATTTCTTTACCAACAGGAAGTATTTTCGGAGCAACTCTGGTAAATAAACCAGTAACAACATCACCAAGTCCATTTCCGTAAGTAAGTTTATAAACTGGTAATCTTGAATTCATAACAAAGACGGGTCTAGCCCGGTTCATACTTCGATATATTATCATTATTGTAAATTGTAGGTAGTTTTTAAATGATGTTGTTGAAAATCATTTTTCATTTTAATCGCTATAATAATCATCAATAAGTTCATTAACGAGACTGCGATACAACCCCATTGGAATTATCTTCCCCTGAAATAATCGCTGACAAATTTCAATGGCTTCATTTGTAATTTCCGGAGAATTATTTCCAGCTCGTTTTCCACCAATGAGAACTTCCAGCCGTGATACATCATCGAGAATATTTCTGGAACAGGGTATTATATTACCACCGTGATAACCACTACCGGTAACTTCTTCGGGTTCTTCTCTTAATATATCAAATCGAGAACCTGAGGGTTCTGGGTCTGGTTGTCCTCGTCCTCCTCACCCTCCTCGTCCTCGTCCTCCTCGTTGAGTGGATTTAAAATGTTTTTGTTGTTCTTTTAGTTGTTGTTGTAATTCCTCAGCCCTTCTATCTTGTTGGTCTTTTGTTAATCTAACAGCTAAATTAAAAGTTTTATACACACTATCATCTTTTTTATCTATTTGATCTATTCCAGTTCTAGCCTTATAAACAACATCAATCCATTTATCAATATTACTAATAAAATCTTTTTTTGATTCTGGTTTTAAATAAGTATATCTATTAGCATAATTAGAAGCTGTAAAATTTATCCAGGATTTTTCATCAAGTTCATCAATCCCCGCTAAAAATTCTTCAGTAAATTTATTTCGTAATTCTTGATTTCTCATATTAAATTTTTTTTACTGATTTTACAGATGCAACTACAGGTTTGAATCCTTCTACCGCAGTTAAAACCTTTTCAGTTGTTTCAGTGATAGGTTTAAATAATTCTTGAGTACCAATAGTAAACTCCGTTTTCGCTTGTTGACGCGCTTGTAAATTATTTCTAAAAGAATCTCTCACCGGAAGAAATTTCTTAATTGCAGCAAATCGCTCCCGAACTAATCTAGTTGTTTGTGCTTCTCCGATATTTGACATGTTATTGAAAATTATTTTACAATTTTAATTACTTAATTTCAATGAATGATCTGCCATTTTTTGTTCAATGGATTTTACTTCAGGTATAACTTTATTATCTGGATTGTTTAATCTATTAAGTTTTTCCTCTCTTCGCGTTACTAGTTTCTCATATTTTGTAATTTCTTCTTTAAGCGATTTATTTTTGTTTATTAAAATATCATAATTTTCTTTACTAACCTTAATTTGATCAACCTCAACTTGAAATAATTCCTGTAAATTAATCTCTCTAAGTGCAATAATTAGCTTATCATAAATACCATTTCTGATCTTCTATTTTTTTTATATCCTGATTATACTTTTTTAATTGTTCACATTTTTCCTCAAATATTTTTCTTTTCTCCTCATTTTTCTTTTCTATATCAGAGATGTATTTCGTTAAATTTGCTCCTCTTTCAGTTCCAACATATTCTGCGATAAACTTTTCGTTCGGGTTAAAATCCTTCCATATTTTATATACTCGAGTAAGAGAAATTCCATATTGCTTCGCTACGTCAATTGGCTTGTTTTTTCCTCTCGATTTAATAATATTTTCTTCATCGGCGGCCGTTAAATATCTTGCTTTGTTAGGCATTACTATTATATTAAAAATATTATTTGACATTAAAAAATATTACTCATGGAAAAAATTACAGTAATTTTTTTATATATAAAAATTAGTAATTATGTAAAAATAATTATAACAGGTAATGATAAAAAATAATCATTATGAAAAATGAGAAATTTAATAAAGAATAAGTAATTTGATAATTAACACTGTAATGCTTAAGTAATAGTGTTTTAATACTTCCAGTAAGATATATTATTAAGACAAAATTATTGATTATTAAATATATTATCAAATTACTTATCATAAAACATGATTATTAAATATATTATCAAGTTATTCATTATTGAATATAGTTACATTTTCATGTTTACTTGCTATAATTATTTTTCCATAATTATTCTTGTAGAAATTTTTTTATAAAATTACCGTAATTTTTTCTTCATTGATAATATTTTTCAACATTGAATAATATTTTTTTTTACTTAGATTATTTTTTCAATGATAAAAAAAAACATCATCGTTAAGTTTTCCTTACCGAGACGTTAATTTTCACGAGAAAATGCAAAGTCTCAGATTGGTAAAATACGAGTTAACGATTTTTTTTAAGTCTCAGATTTGATCATGGACAATATCGATGGGTGATATTTTTTGATTTTTAGGCAAAAAGTCACCGTCAGCTCTTCTGCTGCTAACCATTTGTCACATCTTCGTCTCTTGTCTCTGGTAAAGTAACGTAACGTTTCGGTAGTATTTGTTGACCTGAGAACATCTCACCGAGACATGATCACAAGAGTATCATAGCTCCAGTGCAGAATCTGCTGCATACGATACGACCCTTTCATGACGACTTGTAATAATTTGTCAAATCTTTTTAAATTTTAAAATAAGTCGGCATCGTCTGCAATATCAATCACTTTCTAGGAATGAAACGTTTCTCTCATATAATCGCTAATAAATGCGTAGTATTAAAACAAACGATAGGTAGTTTTGGCAGTCTTCTAAATTGTCGATAAACATTTATCTACCAAGAAATGCGTTTCTAATTCCTCAGAGGTATATGGCCTTTCTGTGCATCCATGTTAAATGTATTGTTTCAACACTATTGAGCTTAAGCCCAAGTTATAAAGTTTAAGTGTTAGAGGATATTCTATCCCATTTCGTAATACGATGTATACAAGGAAACAAATGTCAATGTTATAAATATACATCAACTTGAAACATGCAAGCGAGTGATATAGCTTTCCTTACAAAATATCAATAATGTAAACAGACATCAGCCTTAACTTCAAAAAAATAATGCAAGCGAGTAAAAACGATTCATCAGCGTTTATGATGCAAAAACAAAAAATGCAAAGAATATAAAACTAAAAATGTAAGCCAGTTTCTGTTAGATATTATCTAAATCTCAAATATCACAGACCCCGCAGATAAAGTACCTTGTTTATATGTTTCCACTAAAGTGATTTGACAATTAGTGTCTAAAAAAACGAATATCGACTTACAAGCGAGTTCTTCATTTGTATATAGCACCAGCATATCAGCTCCGTCTGCCACATGCACGCTGTAAACAGAATGTATCGGTGCTGTCTTGTTCTTTTTTAAACAGCATAAAATAAAAATAATCCATACATGATATAGTAAACATTGTTGTTGTTGCTCTTAGGTTTAACGCCATTTTTCAGAACAAGATAGGCTATAAATGGCGGCCAGTATTATTGGTGGAGGAAGAACCCGAAAAAAAACCCAGAAAGAATAAACTGACCCACGAGAAGCGTCTGGCAAGCTTTCTGACATACCCACATTGTACTAGAGACTCGAAGCCACGCATACAGAGGTGAAATGGCAGTGATCCGTAACGGTGAGTGCTTTAGACCACTCGGCCACTCGGTGCCCACTAAATAATATTGACAAATAAAGTAAAACTTGTTTATTATAGTCAGAACATTCACTAAATTAGTTTGTCATCATTTAACACATTATCTTTTACATGAAAGTGAATTAAGCACGTAGACTCAGAACAGATACTTAGTAATCCTAATTGGGTGTTTTTTTACAAGAAAGGTTGGAGAGAATTGTTTGAATGCACTAAATGACGGCGTTGTGAGAAACTGTGCCATTCAAAATGTGACCAGCTACATCAGGACTAATGTTGGAAAATAACTCAACATGGTTAAGTTTCACGTGCGAAGAAAGACACAGTTGGAACAAAGATGTCCATCTTCTAGCAAAGATTACACTACAAAAGCCATGGCTAAAAGTGACAGACCCTGTTTTCACCAACTAAAATCTGCTGAATGCATATACCCGTACTTACTAGGTAAACCTGTGGTTGGGTCAAAGGTGTCAGATGTACTAAACAATCGTCAAACGTTTCGTACAATAATGAAAGCCAAAATGTCAAGTACTTTTACGAAACACGTGTTCACAGACGTGGCTTCATTTGACTTCTCCACAATAACAACGAACTATATACTTCACTTCAAAGACAACGCTAGTTTTCTATTCTGATACAAACAATTAGTCAAATAAAGCACTAACATATTTCGCAAATTTCACAAATCTCTCTCTACTACAGATATAAATAGGTTTCGAATATAAATATTAATTCGGAAGGAAAATAGTAGGAACAAATGGCGACGAATTAACCTTGAAATCAAACTCAATATTTAATTGCGACTAATTACAATTCAAAGAAGAACATTAAGCACAGTATATCTCTTGTATGTCGACTCATTCAAGGCAACAAACAGATGGGAGGGACACTTAATTTTGAACGAGTAACTAATGTCGCCGTTTGCACTTTGATGTAGCAGATTGCTAGTTAGATCCTCCACCATCAGTTGCAACACCCCCTCCCCCTCCTCTCTCTCTCTCTCTCTCTCTCTCTCTCTCTCTCTCTCTCTCTCTCTCTCTCTCTCTCTCTCTCTCTCTCTCTCTCTCTCTCTCTCTCTCTCTCTCTATACAATAAATAAATACATACATACGTGTGTCATATACATACATACGTGAGTCATATATATATATATATATATATATATATATATATATATATGGATCCACTTGTGTATATACAAGTATGTATGTACGTATAGTCTGCATATCGCTGCATTTATATATTTAGAGAATAGTGCACTTATGCTAATAGAACAACGTATAGCAAGCAGCAAGGATATAGACTAAAAGAAGGGTAGCTGGACAACATGGAAACATTACGTCATACTGATGATGAAATACAGTATATTTTGTTGTACCTTGAATAAATTAATAAGGTCTAAAAGTATGTACTATCCAAGCTTTATTTCAACGGTGAGATATTAAAGATGAAAAGTTCAACACTAGCCCAGAAATAGCTGACATATTGGAATTGCCTTCAACATGCAATTTTCATCGACCATGAAAAAGTCCAATCTGTCGCCATCTAGAATTCCACAGTTTCTTCCTGAGCTTCCAAGCCCCGGCTCGCCATTAGCCCACAGAATGCTGTTATCTACCAGCTTGGCACCGGTTACCAACAGCCAAACGTTATCTGTTGCAGCATCCGTAGCGCCAACCCAAGCGTACGGTCCACATTTGAACGCTGAAGATAAAACAAGTGTACAACGTTATCGAGGCAGCTGTTACTGACTGTGAGGGCAGCCTAAAAGTATATGACATTTTATTTAGTTATGAATGTTGTAGTATTTATACTCAAAATTACTTCAAATGAAAGCAACATTCGAAAATGTAAATATAGGTAACATTGCCTCAAGAAAGAAAGATGCTCTTAAATAAATGCAAGGTAAGGCATAAGGAAGAAAGCAACATGTCAAGAAGTTACAAAGTCTAAAGATTTTTAAAGTTTTTAAGAAATAACTTAAAATACTCCAACCTCTGAGAAGTTTGTATATATACATACATATAGATCCTCCACCATTCATCATTATTATGATATTACTGTCAAACAGGTCATGGTGTCGCAGATATATATATATATATATATATATATATATATATATATATATATATATATATATATATCTGCGACACCATGACACAAAGGCTGGTTGAGATATTTCTTTACCGTGAGTATTATACATGTCTTTGATCATTTCCCGAAATTCCAGAAAATTTTTCTCAGTAAAGATCATTAGATCAGCTCCCTCCGCTAAACATAATTCTCGTGCAGAGGTCCAGTTTTTGCAGAATTCTGTTACTATTTTGTAGCAGAAAGGTCCACCATCTCCAAGGTACAGGTGGTATTGTTCTGGACATGTCTCTGGAAGCGAAAGCAAAACCATGGTTATCGTCTAGCCTGTGACGTATATTCGTATGCCTTTTCTTGCCGTATTATTTGATGCTACTCTGTAACTGTAGTTTAATTGTTTGGCTGCCAAACTCCTAAGGAAAACGGTACAATAACCCAGTAACATATTGACTTCAATTGCATGCGTATATAGTAACATTGGGCAGAATTTAAATATTTGGCTTAAACTGTATGAAAATGTTTGCAAATGGCTTTGTTAATGTAAAACACTGCAATTTGTCTTTTGTGATGACAAGGTTTCTATGCACTAGTACAGCTTTCTTCTCAGTTCTTGCTATCAGAAGGGATTACTCATAAAATAAGGTATGTAAATGCCCGTGGGGGGAGAGAGAGAGAGAGAGAGAGAGAGAGAGAGAGAGAGAGAGAGAGAGAGAGAGAGAGAGAGAGAGAGAGAGAAGATGAGGAAGAAGAAGATAAGAGGTCAAGCTCTCTTATAAAAGATGTGCGTCACTCATAATGGTGTAGATACGGCTACCTTTTTGGAAAATTGGCAATGCGAGAGGTCCAGGAAATAATTAGAGAGGCGAGTCCATCTGACCAGAATGAATTAACTAGTGGTGTGCGGTTTGTACTAGCTTTCTGTATAATCTGGACGTAACCACAGGACCAAATATAGTTACTTGTCAAGATACCAGTGTTGGTTTCATTCTAGCCAAAAGAAGGCTCTCATCTCCAATATACAGAATCGCCCATGCTTTTGCGTCACTTACCAGAAATTTTGCTATATTACCAATTTACTCAATAAATGGGAATTCTGAGAATGTGTAGTCCGTAACCTTTGTAGCTTACAGAGTGTATTTTATTCGCTGACTTCCGAATATGAGAAATGTATAGTACGAGGGTGTTTTGCCTTTGCTCATAAGGGTTCAAACTTTATTAAAATAGTATATAGTCGTGATAAAGAAAAAATAAATTAAATTAATGTTAATGAAATTTTGTAGAAAATTACTTTCATATAAAGTAGTGAAAAAGGACTTTTAATACAATTCCGAGAAAATTTCAATCCCATTTCCTATATTAAAAGTTGTCATAATATATCACCTAGCTGAAATTCTGAAGAACAACGTATGCTTAAGAACTCATGTATCAACTAATAATAATGTATCGCCCTTGTTAAATTATTAATTAAATAATAATAATAATAATAATAATAATAATAAAGTATTTTGAACAACACCTTTTGGTCAACAAAAGTCAATACCTTTTAGAAATCAATGAATACTAAGCCAGTACGTTAGTCTGATTCTACTGCTAGCAGCCATTTTCGAAGCATTTTGACATGACTGATTCGAAAACGAAAACGTGTGATTTATGGGTGATTTTGGTATTTGTCATAATATCTGAAGATATGCTTGCTTACATTTATTCAGTCATATTTTGAAAGCTCTGATATAACAGATAAGGGTTGATAGTTGGATGGGCCGTACTGTTCATTTATTTTATAAATTGCGAATAATTTAGCGGACTTCAATGATTTTGTGAACTTGCAGGAATTTACACTTATTATACAATCTTAAATTATTATACAATCAATTATGTCTTTCAAAGAAACAGATTGATAAAGCCGACATCTTCAGAGTTTTGGGTGAATTCCAGAACAGCTGCTTTCTGGCTAGTTACTAAAATTGTAATTCAATTGTCGTTCTTGTAAGGTTTAACGCCATTTTTCAGCACACAACAGGCTATAAATGGCGACCAGTATGAATGGTGGAGGAAGAACCTGGAGAAAAAACCTGGAAAGAACCACCGACCCACGATAACTTACTGGTCAGCTATCTCACATACCCTTATTGGTCAAATCTGAGACTCTAACCCACGCAGACAGATGTTAGATGGCAATGATTCGTAACGGATGGAGCCTTAGACAACTCGGCCACTTGCCCCCCCCCCCTCCCCAATTCAATTGTAATTAAGGGAATGTTAAAATTAACATGATAAGGTACCATTTCAGTCACGAATTTAGCACGTTTGTCTACATTAGGCTTTCTAAGATCGAACCTGTCAAGTGTTGAGAGGTAGCAAAGTGGTTATGTTGGTTTGCAATATCGAGCTCATTAGTAAAACTAGTGCCATCACCTGTGAATTCACATGAACTAGTGGTGCAGATGTCTTTCAAGTTTGATTTCGCAAGTGATTCCAGATGGATCTGTTATCGGAGTTGGAGATAATGGCTTCTTTATAAATGGAGAGCTTGAGTATTGCAATGACTGATTTCTATCTGTCCTTTCGCAAAGGATAGTTTGTAAAGACCTTATAGTTAGGATGGTAGCTTCCTTTGCGTTGCGCTTCTGTGATTTCCTTGGTATACCATTCTGGTAGTTTGATTGTTTAATGTGTTTCATGTGTATGGGGCTTGTTTATTTAGTAGGAAAACGGTGGTTCCAGATATACAAGTCGTGATTGTGGTATATTTTAGGGAATGTGATTTTAGTTCATGTGTTGTGATAATTCGGTAAAAACGGTTTTTGAAGCAACGTTTTTAAATCATCTGTATTGCATATAGGACTGTATATTGATTCTTACCGCTCTTTCTTACTTGATGCACATGTAAGGTAGTAGTCGCAAGTTGAGAAACATGGTACGTTTATCTCGTACGAGATCGGTAGGGTGGTTATGCTAGATGTAATCGATCAGAGCAGAAGTGCAGGCTGTTACATTTGTTGGAGCATGTATTACCTGTGTAAGGTCGTGTAGTTGTATCATATAAAGTTCTTTAGTGTTAGTATCAGAGAGAAAATCCATAGTACAATCTCGAATAATTACTTTATAGTTTGAAGATAACATAGCCTCTATTTCATTCTCAAACTTGTCATTCCATGAGGGAGTTTGGAGGTCAATAAGCTCGATTGGCTCTATAGGTTTCTTCTTGCAGTCGAATGTTAGTTTTAAGAGCACTCTTGATAGGAATAATGAGTATGCGATTGTCAGAAGAGGAGCGTAAGTATCTTGCTGGTGTGTACATCTGGGAGAGGCCGCATACATATATTGAACTGGAGTCTACATGTGAAATGTAGCACAGAAAAAATGTTTTTGATTCTGTATCGAATTGATAGCCAGTGGAGGTACATAGTAGCGGACAGGTGTACTCTGATCGTGTTACTCTAAGCATGATACGAGCAGCTGTGTTTTTGAACATTTCTTAAGGTTCTGGAGTAGATATTGAGATGAACCAGACACAATTAAGTTATATTAGTCCAGTCTTGAAAGTACTAATGAACATACAATATCCTGAGTGTCATCAACTGAAACATATTTGCGAATGGAGCTGATGCGTCTCAACTCAAGACCTGTTCAGCCTTGGACATGCTCATGCATGTCAGTGCCATGTATGGGTACTGTCCATATTAACACCTCTGTTCATAATGACTATGAATGTAATGTTAGTGTTTCTGATATGTATAGTTTGAGGTAAAGGATGTGAAAAAGTCTTTGTGTTGTGATCAGAATAGCCTCAGATTTTAAAAAATTCATCTGCAGCTTGCTACATGTTATCAGTGATTTCATATCAGAAACGCACTTCTCTATACTTTGGATGGTAGACTCAACTTCAGTTGCGTCGCTAGATTTTTATATATTTTGTATATATGGGTGTCATCAGCGTACAATTGGTGATATTCTGAATGATTATATATGCTACTTGAGGGCAGCTGAGTGTATATAATGAAGCGAACATGTCCACGAATAGAACCCTATGGGACATCACACCATATATCACATGGGCTGGAGTGTATTCCATTTGCAGATGGAATGTGTGTCCTGTTTACTAAGTAGGACTTGAACAACGGGAAGGCTGTATTGTGAATGACAAATACATGCTGGAGACTGAAGTAATATATCATGGTCTATGGTGTTGAATGCTGCAGACAAATCAAGGAGGGTGAGGACTGTAATCTTTCCGCTATCCAAATTAGAATGTTATTAACTACCTTCAGAAGAGTAGTTTTAGTACTGTAGCAAGGGGTATATGCAGACTGTATGTTGCTGAAAAGGATATTTGAATTCAAATGAGACACAAGTTGGGTTAGAATGAACTCGAAAAGATGGGCTGTTGTTCATTAAATCGTTTTGATCGAGTGTAGCTTTCTTCAGCAGAGGCTTTGCAATGACAGTTTTGAAAAACGTCATAGGAATTTCCTTGTTAAAAGAAAAGTATTAATAACAACATTTAGTGAAGGCAATAATGGATCTAAGCACTCATGCAGTAGTGATAATGGAATTGGATAAAGTTCACATGACTTTGGTGCAATATTCATCACGATTGTCCGTACTAAATCCATATAGTGATGTTTAAATGCTAACGGTTGTTGTTGAAATTCAGTATCGCAACTGCATGGTGACGACAAGTCAATTAAATTGATGTTGCCAAGCTTATATCTAATGGTTTGTACTTTGTCACGGAATAAATTTGCAAACAGATTCGGAATGTCTAGCGGATATAATGTAATTGGAAGTGCTGTACATTGATTTCTTGACAGGAGTTTGGTAATTATCCCGAAAAGCTTTTTGCAGCTGGAACTCTCCCTTATCTTAGTACTGTAGTGCGCTAATTTGCTAAATGGACTATATTTCTGGAGTTCGTCTTAGCGGCTTCAAATATTTGATTGTGATTAGTGACTCTGGTGGAAAACCAAAGCCTCTCTGCTTATTGGCGGTCTCTTATTAGTGTGAAGCTGGTCCCTAACACCACTATACCACGGAGAACACGATGTAATTAATGTTCTTCACTTGGTGGCTGGAGTATGATTTTCAAGCATGAACACAGGTAGGGGTTTTTGAGTTGATCTGCTGTAGGAGGTAAGAAAGTTGCTAGATTTTCTTAGATGTAATACAGTAGTTTGGTTCTATCTATCGTACAGAGGTTTATCTTAGTAGCAAATAAAGGAGAATGGCCAGGGACTGACACCTCGATATGGCATATAATGCAGAGGTGATCTGATGCAAAATTGTGATATACAAGGGTGGATCGCATAATAATATCAGGTCTATGAAAAATGCATTATAAAATGTGCCAATGTTTATGGTTGGGTTGGTTAACTAACTGTTTAAGGTTGATAACATGAATGGAATCTAGGATGTGACCTTGTTTATGCTTGATCATTGCGGCTAGGCTAGTATTCAAGGTGGTAGAATAAATCTGTAAACTCACTGAAAGAACCACCGACCTACGAGAAGCTACTGTCAAGCTTGCTCTCATACCTACATGGGCTGAATCAGAGACTTGAACCCACACAGATCTGAAATGGCAGTGATACGT
>JARLTB010000068.1:672500-847500 GCA_030141615.1 Unio pictorum
TACAAGAAGGCCAGCATAAATTTCTTTCTTCTTATACTTACACTGTACAAAAGATGATACCCTCTCTATTTTCTTCTCCGTTCGCCGTCTAGAGATCCGACTGAGGAGCATGTGCGATTTTCTATTAATGACGGAAACAACGACGATGAAGTAGTGATGACAGGGATCTTGCGCCAGTGCCAATTATATGCATATCAAGAGTTACAATATAGGCTCGGGTCATGAGCTAGTTGTCGAACATACATAGAATTAAACCATTTTGATATTATCTACATGAAATGTTATCTAGTTTCATACTTTTAAGATTTTTGGAAAGGTTGCTTCTCATTACTGTTATTACCTTTCGTCACTGTCAATAATGATTCCTTTGCATAATTCAGACGTTTAGACATATGATCAAAAGACATGTCAATTTATGCCGTATGCCGTATAGTAGTGTTAGTAGTAGTAGTGTTTAATGCCATTGTTCGGCACACGATCGGCTGGCTATACATAGTGGCCAGTAGTAATGATGGAGGAAGAACCCGGAAAATTCCACGGAAAGAACCACAGATATACTAGAAGCTAATGGCAAGCTTTCTCACATACCGAAACTGGCCGAATCTGAGACTCTAACTAATCTCAGGTGAGATGGAATAAACCTTAACGGAGAGCGGCTTAGACCACTCGGCCACTCGCCCCCACTCCCCATTATATTATAGAGATATCAATATTAAAAAATATTGTTTGTTCTCCAATGAGCATTATGAACATTTTTACTTTTACTTATCCATCATATTCATGGGGAACAAGATTAAATATCAGGTCCTTACATTTGCAGTTATGGTGACAATTTCAGATAAGATGGAGAGCAGCTGGTGTGGAGAGACACGTGTTAAAATGTAGGGGATTTGAAGAGAACATACATGGGATTTTTTCTTGTATCCGCTTGAGAGGGGGGTGACTTATTGCCAGTCAAGTTATTTGTGTCATTGTTGTTGTTGTTGCCAATTTGGGTTTCACGTAAGTTTTAAACGCACGATATGATCATATCGCAGCCAGTATAGCCTATAGCCATACTAACACGACACCATATTGCAAAACAATTTGAGCAAATCTATTTTCCAGAGTGACGTCATTGCTCTTATTTGGTTACTCAAGGATACTTCCCTCGATTACGCACCCGCCCCTTCGCTGAAAATGGACTTGTCCAGAAACTGGAAATTGATGTCGAGGACGGCCATGGTTGTAATTAAAACTTCCGCTAAGCATGCGACGCGCAGACGATAAAGGTGTTATGGACACCCTGGTCGCAATCGGGTTAGAAATTATAAATCAATGAATGAACCGAGTAAGATTTATGGATTTTTTAAATTTTGTTTATGCTTTTCGTTACTGAAATCGGCAGGGGGGGGGGGGTTACAAGCTAACGGGATGTGTTAAAAGACTATAATGGTGAATTAAACCTTATATTTATTCCTTTAATCAACATATCATGCCAAGTTAAAGAGAGCATACTAACAGCAAGTCAACGACACATGTAACCAATCAAACCTACATTTTGGCTGAAAAAATGTGTGTGTGTGTGTGTGTGAGAGAGAGAGAGAGAGAGAGAGAGAGAGAGAGAGAGAGAGAGAGAGAGAGAGAGTTTGTATAGGATAATATCTTTTGATATTTACTTACCAGTTAAGATGTGTACTCCGATTGTCAAGCTATGAAATGAGATTAAATACAAAAACTTATTCATGCACCGTTGTGCATTTTTATAACACAGCACGTGCATCACGTTCATCCTTCAAATGAGCGAGAAAACGCTGAGACTAAACCCATTTCATATACTATCTGATTAACAATCAACGACAAAATCAAAGGTAAAGCGTTTACATATGAGCGTTACGGAGTCCGTGCGTTCTTTTAATTGATGCATGAAACAAACCACAACATAAACAGCTAAAGACATAGTGAACTTGCTCATTTTACTATTCCATCCGTATGGTGTGCTATTTGTAAACAGTCAGTTATAAAGTGTGTGTGTGTGTGTGTGTGTGTGTGTATGATTAGGATTTTTAACATAGCTTTAACAATTTTTCAGTCATATCGCTTCGATGTCTGCAATGAGCCAGTTTATAGTGATGTCTAGCACTGTGGCATCATGATGTTCCACCCAGTCATATTATCCTGACACCAGGCAGGCCAACCAGCCCTAACACTAAACTCTTAATGCTGAACGCCAAGCGAGGCAGCTGTTAGTACCATTTTTGTAAGTCATTGGTATGACTCAGTCGGGTATCGAACCCACGACCTACCGCTTCCGCGGCGGACGCTCTAGCCACTACGCCACCGGAGCGGTCAATTAATTATAAATTATAAATATATACAGTTATTATAAATTACGATTACAGACAGACAGACGGACAGATACAGCGACAGAGACAGACACGCATGGTGAAAGAGACAGACACAACTAATCTTTGTCAACAATTTTTTTTAACATTGTATTAGGCATTATCAATGCTGTGCTTTAGAAACTAAATAATTCATTATGTATGCAATTCCTTCTTTATTAAAGCTATCTTATCTTTTCCCCCATGTAATCAATATATCAGTATATGAATGGCAAACTATTAAGCCAGTTTGATAGATTCCGAGTCGCTTATACGTCAGTATCTATCTTTAGGATTACGTTCGTCGCGGGTTCGATCCAGGGCGAGTCATACGAAAGACTTATAAAAATGGTACTAAAAGATGCATTGCTTAGCGCTCAGTATTAAGAGGTTAGTATTAGGAATGATCGGCTTGGTGTCAGGCTAATGTGACTGAGTGGGTCATCGTGTTCCATGTATGCGGTATGGTGGCCAAGTATTTGACATTTCTATAAACTGCCACACTGCGTACATCATAGCGATCTGACTGAAAAAATTGTTAAAACTACGTTAAAAATCCAAGCACTCAATATTGCTCAGGGTCCATGGACATGAGCACTTATATTATGTTACACCTAACGTAAAATTTCTGAATTTTTCACCAAGTCCATATTCGTTCTTCACTCATTTCAAGCAAATACCCTTTCTATCTGTTGAAACCGCGAAACAACAAGAAATATTAATGTTTTTGAGGTCAAACATCTTAAAACTGTATACTCATATGAAGAACAATAAAAAACACTATTACATTATGAATAAATTAATACCATTTTTTGCTGAGAGCTGCTACGAAAATTTCAAAAATATAATTAAAGGTAATTTGTAAGCTTGTAAGATGCCTTATTGGGTACCAAAAAATTTAAGGAATTCCAGCCTAATTTTTTTATTTAAAATATGCATCATCGGAAGATCCAAAAATTATCATCTTTCGCAAAATTCATTGCGGTGATTGAAATGATTGATTCGGGTAGGTTTAGTGTTCATGAGTACATGACTTTGTTCCGCTTCTTTATCCCACAATCTCCTGATTACCTCCCTCGGCACTAGAAATGGAAAGAAAAAACTTTAGCTTGAATTATGCAAACATTATTCAAAACAGAACATATTGACACAGCTGTTAAAGAATTACCCCATTTCTATAACTACATCACGTGTAATGTTATATATTTTGACGTATCTCATTCATTTTTAAATACAAAATGATATGCATAGCATGGGATAGTTGAAGGACATTACGCATTAAGCCGTTCAACCATATGTATGTGTGCGAATAGGACTTTTAACGTAGCTTTAACACTTTTTCAGTCATATCGCTACGATGTCTGCATTGAGAAAGTTGATGGTGATATCCAGCACTGAGACAGCATGCCGCCGACATGTAGCATGATGTCCCACCCAATCACATTATCCTGACACCAGGCCGACCAGTCCTAACACTAACCTTACTGAGCGCCAAGCGAGTCAGCTGTTAGTACCATTTTTGTAAGTCTTTGGTACGACTCGGCCGGGGATCGAACCCACGACCTCCTGCTTCCGCGACGGACGCTCTAAACACTAGGCAGCCGGAGCGGCAGTTCAACCATATAAATTCTTTGGTATTTTGTGTAGGTGCTCTTGTCATATTTGTTGTGAATCTTACACAGGAAAATGCTTTAGCTTACGTAATGTAACCAATTACCAATTCAGTAATCGATATAACACATCTTTATTTCTCCTCGTTTCTTTCTTCGTTCAATTGCAAAGGGAATACATTATGTACGAAAATTAGTCTTAGCGACCCCAGTATAAAACCCATTCAATAAAAGTTCATATTTCAAGACCCCAATATAATACCCATTCAATAATAGTTCATATTTCAAGACCCCAGTATAATACCCATTCAAGAATAGTTCATATTTCAAGCCCTCAATATAATACCCATTCAATAATAGTTCATATTTTAAGACCCCATTATAATACCCATTCAATAATAGTTCATATTTCAAGACCCCAATATAATACCCATTCAATAATAGTTCATATTTCAAGACCCCAATATAATACCCATTCAATAATAGTTCATATTTCAAGACCCCAATATAATACCCATTCAATACTAGTTCATATTTCAAGACCCCAGTATAATACCCATTCAATAATAGTTCATATTTCAAGACCTCAATATAATACCCATTCAATAATAGTTCATATTTCAAGACCCCAATATAATACCCATTCAATAATAGTTCATATTTCAAGACCCCAATATAATACCCATTCAATAAAATTTCATATTTCAAGACAAATGTATTGGCGTAAACTTAAATTTCAGATTCTTTAGTTCGACATGTGACAAACTGCTGTTCACTTAATCCAATTTTATTTACGAATAATATAATTTGATTAACTGTTTATAAAAGTGGACTTGTAACATGTACATATCACATATTTTGTTGATCGGATTGTTTCAGTCCCACACGCCACACTGTATTAAAAACATAAAACACATTCTTTAATGGAGAAACAAAGGTCCTTATAACGCAGTTAGAATACAATAACAATGTCATACAGACTTATATCAGTGCAGATAGTATTAATACGCATGCGCTTCTTCGGGTCATAATATATGTAAACAGCAATTCCCTTATTGCCCAGATGTTGTTAATCGATTCTTGGAAGGATTCGCTCTAATAGGAAATTTATCCGTAATCTCGCCCATTTGCGCTGCTCCATTTTCTTTCTACCTCTCTTACTTAACTTTGGCAATAGTTTAGATGAATTTGTCACTGATATTTTTCATTTCTTTACCATCTTTCACGATTTCCTTTGATTTCATCTTTGTGCTACCGCTTCGGTGGCGTAGTGGTAAAGGTGTCCGCCTGGGAAGCGGAAGGTCGTGGGTTCGAACTCCGGTTGAGTATAACAAAGAGTTATATTAACAAAAATGGTACTAACAGCTAACTCGCTTGGCGCTCATCATTAAGAGGTTAGTATTAAGACTGGTTGGCATATTGTCAGGATAATGTGACTGGGTTAGACATCATGCTACATGTCTACGGGATGCTGCCCCAGTGTTTGACGCCACTATAAAATGCCAAACTGCAGACATCGTAGTGATATGACTGAACAAATATTAAAGCTACTTTTAAAATTCAAATACACTCACACAAATGCACAGTTATCCACTATATTACTATCCATAATTCCAAATTATGGAATAAAATATATGTTTAGACTAATCTGAAGAAAGTAATTTTGAAAGAAATAAAGATTGCTTGCTAAGGTTTTAAACATATAATTATGTAGATGAAAATAACAGTACAGCGGACGCAACACTATTTGTTTTTGGCTCACCTCGCCTCGCATATTAAACCATGTCTACTGTCACAAGGATAATCGTTGTATTGGCCATGATTTCCGCTAAAGCTATTCATCAGTTCCAAACAGTGCTCAGTGTCTCCGGTATTGTCAGGCTGTCCTGGGTACCAGTTTGTATACAAAATGGGCGTTGATCCTCCGTCTCGTCCCATCCACCGCCATTCGTTCTCGACCAGTATGTCGGATCCGTCTATCCAGTGATGCACATCCTTTGTGGGTCCTATATAAAAGAAATCATCGTAAAACAGAGACCTATTTCATTTTATCTTATTTATTTCTCATTTGTTCCTTGAAATTATCTCGGCTTAGGAGCAGTAAAGCTGCAACCATAGCGACCAAATTTGCATGCATTCGGTTATATTGAAAAAGGTATTTGTTTCACGCATCACACCAACCAGCAAACCAATGGAACAAAAGCGATGTCTTGGTCATAACAGAAAGGTGGAGCTGGAACATGGATGACGACATTTTGCCTGTCATCTTGCTTCACGGTTGTATTTACGACTATAATTACCGGCACGTTTGCTTCGGTCGAACGGAGGATATTTCGCGGTTGCACTTTGGTTAGAGGCGTTTCTTCACATGGAGATATCCAAGAGCGACATGTTTTTCTGTCAAAGTACTGTCAAAACACGACTTGAATGTTAAATAACGTGCACATTACCTTCGAGGTCCGTATGTTGTAACTAAGTATATAATACACCGGGACAGATATGTTAGAAGACTATCCGAGTCCTGATGATCGAAATGCTAATTATGTTAATTTCTTTAATGTCATACAGCATATTAACTTTCAACGTGTAACAACCAATAAGCGTTAACCCTCAGTTTGGTATGAGACTCTAGATGTGTGTGGACTACGTATTGTAAATTGGCATGATTTGACTAAGTACTGAATTATAATTTTTGCAGGGTTGGAATACCAATAAAGTTTTAAATCACATACATAATGAAAACAAATCATTAGGTGTTCAATATACTAATAAATTCGCAAATATTCATTACTAAACTAACGAACATTGAATGAAAAGAGTTTACTATTGAAATTAGGTCACTTTCTAGAGGAAGGAAGGAAGGAAGGAAGGAAGGAAGGACAAAAAGAACGAAGAGGAAAAGAAAAGAAGGGACGCAGTGAATCATTCACGAAAATTACATTAAATCAATGACATATAGCTGTCAAATGCTCAAATTACGTCGAAAACTTAAAGGTGCGCAAACAGATCAACCATATCATATTTTAGCCTTAAAAACATTTGTATCAGTGTAATTAACTCGCATCCAATGTAAGTAGTTAGGCAGCTAACACGTGCAATACTTGTTAACTAAATTTAAATCAGAAGTCAAAGATAAATTCGGTGAAAGAAACGGCATTCTATGTGACTCCCAAATACGGAGCTTCCAATCTCTGAAACCTGTATGCAAGTTACCAATGTCATGTTGAACCATATCTTTCAATACCAAACATAATGAATGATAGAATTAGCAAGTGCACATGATAATGTCGACAATAATGTAGTCAGTGGGTCGCACAGTTTACTTCGAGTACAAAAAGGCATACTTTTCTCGTTTGTATTTGCTGTGCAATTGCTTTTCATACATGCATGGCGAGAAGGTAAAACAGATCCAGAGCCAATGAATGCAAACAAAGAGGAGACATGATGTCATGTGCTGAGTTCATATTTAGGAGAGGTCGCTGTGTCCACCCATCAAAACTGAATGAGGCAGTTGTTTTGGTAGGGACTGTTCTTAGATATCGGCAAATAATGACAACAAGAGAGTATATTGGAACTCACCCGATATGTCTATATTTGTGCATGAGCAACTCTTAAAAAGGATCACAGACTTCGGAATGTGCAGGAAATCAGAGAAGAGGTTGAAAGACTGATCTTAACTGAGAAAAAGGGAAAACTGAAAAAGGGCTACGGGTATTTTAGAAAGTCGGTGCAGTGCTCATTTAGCATCAAGTGATGGACGGAAGGCAAATGGTTAGTCTTTGGGGAAGTATATGCGAGCCTGTGAACAGTACACACGGCCATACTAATATACAGTTTAGATGTCAGCGGGAAACGAAACAGCAGACAAATCTGCGGAGACGAAGTCAACCTACTGAAAAAGTAATTATGCAGCTAACAGATGCACATATTCTTATCTTCCATCACCGTGGAGGAGTTACAACGTGTAAGTTAGATTTTTGTACATAGCTTTAAACATTTCCAATCATATCGCTACGATGTGGTCAGTGTGGCAGTTTACATTGATGCCTAGCACTGGCACATCCCTCCGCATATATGTAGAATGAATTCCACCCAGGAACATTGAAGTTACAGCGGGCTGACCAGTCCTAACACTAAATCACTTAATGATGAGTAGCTAGTGAGTCATCAGTTAGTACCATTTTTATATTTTTGGCATGATTGGGCCGGGGTTCGAAATCAGAACGTCCAGCATATGATACGGACACTCTAACAACTAGGTCACAAGAGCATGGATGAATTATGTATGTATGTATGTATGTATGTATGTATGTATGTATGTATGTATGTATGTATGTATGTATGTATGTATGTATGTATGTATGTATGCATGTATGTATGCAAACAGACCAGTATATTCTGTTCGAAAAGTACTTTGCATATACAAACTACACAGGCGATAGGTTTTGCTGCAAAATGGCAACAAAGCAAATAATATCTTTAACTGAGCATTAACTTCTCTCATTTTACCATTTCATTGTAAATATTATGTATTATAGATTTGAAGGCATTAATATATATATATATATATATATATATATATATATATATATATATATATATATATATATATATATGTACATGTACGTGTGTGTGTGTGTGTGTGTGTGTGTGTGTGTGTGTGCTGCTTCCACGGTTATGTCCACCTGTTGAATTGTTTGTCAAAATATCCAAAGCACAGATCGAAACCATTCATATTGTACTGGCAATACATGGACTAGGACGGCGTCTGTACAGGTCTATATAAACAAGTGTGAATATAGATACACAAGTGTGTATACAAGGGAGTAAGCTGATATTAGTGCTTGATAGATGGACGAAATAATTACAGCACTCTTAAGGTGGAAATGTTCGACGAACAAAATACCTTGTAAAATATATATATGTTTGGACAACTTTGTCCAATTGTATCACTTTCTCTATTTCTCTGTCTTTATTTCTTTCCCCTACCCCCTCTCTCTCCCTCCTTCCCCAAAACATATGTTATATTTTAAGCTGAGAACGTTGATCCACTATTGATCAATATCACAGGCATATATTGACTAGAACATTGTCAACAGTGTTTCCAATGCCACCACCTTTAACACGGATAAAAATGTCTTTTGGGTCATATATGCAACATGAAGGAAAACAATATAGTTAAATCAGAGATAATATGCTTCAGATATAAAGTGTGTAAGGATGTGAAACGAATAAAAGAAAAGCTAGCTATCCAAGAGACTAACACATAATAAATTAGCATATTTTATGTACAGAGTGCGTAATACGAGAAATAATTTTATCTATATCGAAAATGGAGAAATTCCAATTATCAAGCGGATACTATATAAATATTAAAGACAAGACTAGATATTGTAAAAATAACAGATGAGACTTTCTTTTATATCCTTTCCTGTTTATCTCTCTATCTGATAACTAAAAAATAGTCATTATTAAACTCCAATAATCAATGTATCATCATGTAAAAAAAAAACTAATGGGAACATACCATGAATTCGCTCTATTATCCCCTTGATTACAGCGTGTTCGTTGGCATCATCAATGGAAGCCAGGTCTCCGCCAATGACAGAACAATACACCTACCGTGAGAAGTTAAGATGCATTAATGACTTGTTTTGTAAAAGATGTATCATAACTAGTAAAGATAAATCAAAGAAATTTACCTTATTCTGTGTTGACTGTGGAAAGTGTGTATTTGTGTTTAAGCTTAACTTGTACAGCGTATGGTAGGTATCGTTAATCCAGCAAGATATATTAAACCCTAGAGAAACCTGACCAAGCCAGACAAAGTACTTATGCTTCAGTGTTATTACAAATCCAGACGGAACAACTGAATTCGATTAGTTCAATCTATTATGGATACCAGTGCACTACACGGGCCAATTGGCAATTATTATAGCCGATTGTTTTTTTTATAGAATCCGACCCCACCACTTTAATAAACATAAAAATTAAACAAGTATTTAATATTTTATTATGGCTTGTCCTTGAGATGTGCAAATGAGTGAGGAATATTATATGAATTAGTATGGACATCGAATATTAAAAGTAAATTATTTATGAAATCTTACTGAGTTCAGTCTACATTCTTTTGCTCAGGGTTACTGATGCGATTAGGTCATTTGTGAAAAGGTCAATTTCATTAAAATTATTAAAGGCTGTTTATACATAAATAACCATTTAAGAAATGCAACAGAGTCAATACTAATATATGTTATATTTCGGGTAAAAATTAGTGCATAATATAACTGAGATGGTTCTGGTGCAGCTGAATTTGTTTGTTCGTTTTAGGGCTTAACGCCATTTTCCAGCACACGATAGGCTATACATGGAGGTCAGTATTATTGATGGAGGAAGAACCCTAGAAAACCCCCGGAAAGAACCACCGACCCACGAGAAGCTACTGGCACATTTCTCACATAACTACATTAGCCGAATCTTAGACTCGAACCCACGCAGGCAGATGTGAAACGGCAGTGATCCGTAACGGAAAGCGCTTTAGACCACACGGCCACTCGGGGCCCCCTAGCTGAATTTGTTTTGTAAGCACTGGATTTCATAAACAAATATGGTAAAGTAAATAAATCTTATTAAGACAGTTATTAGTGTAGTAATACATTATCTGTTTTGAGTAGTTTTGGGCGTACCTAGAGAAGCCTCGATTGAAGAGTTTTCTATATCACTGCTTTTGTTTGTATGTTTGACGCCTATATCTGATGTCGCTTCGGCATCATTAACATAATTGTTAAAGGTCATATGCTTGAACTTCTGTCAAATTCCGTGAAACTGTCGTTAGCGTTTTTAGATAAAGATAGTCGTAGGGATGTATATATTTTGCTTCTAGTAATGTGCTTCAAATTTTAATGAGAATCGAAGTTCACTGTACGGAATGAACGACCTCTTTAGAGAAACGATTTCTGTCAAAATTTGCTCAAATTGTGTCTCGCGGTTTGTGAGCTAAGATCGTTTATTGACTTTTTAAGAAATAAATAAAATCTTTTTTTTTGAACAGTTGAAATGCAATTGCATCAAAACGTCATGTACTGTTTATATTTTGGGAGAGTCCATTTAAGTATGTGTGTTTTCAGTAACAGCGGCTATATAATGACAAATTGACCTTAATTGTACAAACCTGAAAGGCCCTCGTGCCAAAATAGTGGTTTCTGTATCTCACCTTTTCCTTTAAAACAGTTACAAACAGCGTGAAGCTGTTCTTGAATAAAGATCTTTTGAATAATTTCCAGGATCGATAATGGTTGCAGTATTGATGACAGATGGTCATCATTCTTGAAAAACCGGATCTTATTTCAATCCAAAATAGTTTTGACCAATTTTTACAGACTGAGTCTTTTAGATTCCTGTTTTAAGAACAATTGCCGTATTTTTACAAAATTTAATATATTGAGCAAATGTGCTTTCTGTCTATTTTTTGTCAACTTTTATTCAGCTTATTTTGATACTTCGTTTAAGTTGTCCTTTTTATTTACAGTTACTATAATTTTTTGGACATCAGAGATTCATTATTTGCTTGTATGTGCTATCTTACTTATTTGTTATTTTTTTGTAAAGGCGGTAATGTTTGCTGACGGATTGGCATCATTTGTATAAACTTAATGGTATTTACGCTGGTACTCTCTTTACCGTTTTTGATTGCAATTTATCAATTATTGAACGATGACAAACAACACCGACTAGCATATATTACTAGCTCGCTTGATCCATAAAAAGCTAGTAAACTAGTTTTAATTTATGGGCCGCATTGACTTAGCATTTTGAGATTTCCGGAGAGAAAATTGAAACAATATATGCACACTATATCAGAAACGTTTGGAGAGAAGTAGAAAATTGGATGCATTTACCAAAACATCTGGATATTTAAGAGTTTAATTGGCTTGAAAAGTTGAAACCTAAGCTGTTTTATAATTATCGCGTAGTACGTTAACAAATGGGTCCATATTTATTTGGTGAATACGTACTGTTTTAGGATATGGACACAATTTGATTAGTGGCTCCATCTTCATGACTTCAGAGAAAAATTAAGCTAAAGGTGAGATTGATATATTTTACCTTAGCCTCGGCCCAGCTGGATGGAACATCCAGCACTTTGTAGCATCGGTTTCCATGACGTTCAAACCCTTCTGGACAGGTAGCACTTAAACCTACTGTATAGAAAGTTATCATATCATCCCCTATAAAGAGTTCATTCCTGTTTTACAATTAAGGAGAACTAAACGAAAGAGACGATATTATATTAGGATATTTGGTACAGCGTTGTTCTAAACTAACACTTGAGCCTATCTTTACCCCCACCCAACCATTTCTCTTTCTATCTCTATATATCGGCAACATAATACCTGAAGACAGGCATATCAAATATAAACCACACAGGCTCTTGGCAACACAGGTCTGGTCTTAGATGATAAAATAACATTGACAAAGTGTTTAGAAGCGCATCTGCGCGCTTACTCCCAAGAATTCTTTGTAGAAAATTCTGCAGAAAGCTATTGTAATAAACTGTAACGACCGTACTTTTAGTTAGCATTGAGCGGTCTTTTATAAGACACTTTGGAATTCTAGAGCCATATATTGATGTAAAAATTCATGCGATGAACAAATGCCAATCAAGAGCGGTGACTCTTCGTATTAGAAGCTGATTACTAGTAATCGGGCAATAAAGCTGTAATTTTATAACAAGCAAGACATGGCAACAACGTGTATACCAAACAACTTACAATCAGCAAGGAAAATCAGAATGCATAACCCAGGAATGCGAGACATTGTCCTCCTCTGATCACCTGCTCGTCGATGATAAAGTGTTTCGTGTACCCGACACAGTGTAGTCTTTTCTTCAGGTGTGTACGTTATATATAAGACAGGCCACATACATTACCGTTATTAATTTCCTTTGCAATCCTATGATGTTAATGTCTGATCAAGACAGGAGTAAATGCTATGTCCCATTTAGAAAGAGGGGATACTATTGACTTCAGATAGTGACATCGGAAGGGGTTTACTCTGGAATTTTCATTATTTTAGGACACGTTTTTATAAACGACGGACGAACGTCCGACCTGCAAGCAAAGGTTTTCAATGCATGGTCTTTTGATGCGTCATTGATGTCAGAAACACAATGTGCATGTATTTAATTTTAATATTTTGGTAGTATCTAACTAATAGAAGCAGTTACTGATTCAACATAGTTTACTTACTAATCAGCTAATTAACAGGTTAATAATGAAAATTAAAATAAAATCAGGGGAAAATGTATGAAGATTTATAATTTTTTTTCAACGATAGTGTAGGATTACCTAATACATATGCATCTCTGTGACACTCCTCGCTTTTTGCACATATTATGGAAACAATGCTTATCGTTCACAAACACTCTACAGTTCGCGTTTTCTTTAGATTTTAAATTTAGATTGGATGAGCCGAACTTCAAAATAGTTAATTGCTTTTCATAAAACGTTTATGCAGACTAAACATGATATTAGCAATGTTAGCAATTTTGTGTTTTACATTCCAAAGACAAAAATGCAAACCAAATTTATTTTGCATGTAAAATGATATTGACTTTAGTTTTAGAGTTATTCAACTCTCTTTCTCTCTCTCTCTCTCTCTCTCTCTCTCTCTCTCTCTCTCTCTCTCTCTCTCTCTCTCTTCCCCCATTATCTCTATCACTTTATTTTTCACCCACATGCATTCAGGACATACTGAAAGATGTGGTCACCAGTACACACTCAGTATAATACAGTAGTAAACGTTGTCATCATATTGTCCAAATGTAATTCAGTAGTGCAGTTTACATAGAATATAAAATATCATTGATTACAACAATTACCACTGAAAAGCAAGACAAGCAGACATGTTCTTTCTGTACGTGCGGATTGGCACACGCACATATTTTGTATGTTTGTCATTGTCATAATAATACACATTTTCTATGTTGTTCTACTTTAGTATGGACTTCATGCTGTTTATAGTGTTCAGGAATAAAACGTATGTATTTTGCACTTAGTTGATACAGGTTTAACGTTTACCTCTCACAAGATTATTTAAATTTCTTTTTCTCTTTTTATCTTTCTTCCTTCTGCTATTTGTGTGTTTGTGTGTGTGTGTGTGTGTGTGTGTGTGTGTGTGTAGGGGACTGAATTTTGTAAATAGATGTGAACTTGTTATTTGTTACAGAATATACTGGTTCATAGTATACTCATACTTTATTTTGAATCTATATCTGTTGTTTCTTATATGGCATCTCTTTATACTTCTAAGCAACCAGATTATCAAGTGTTCTCTTCTGATCTGTCCCCGACGTATCTCAGTTCCTATATGCGCTGAACTTCTAACCAAGTGAGCGCTTGTTCAATATCAATAATAGAGGCCTGATATGACATTTGTAAACCAATAATATGTTGAAGGCAACTATTAAAACCAAACAACTTTACGGCCTGTAATATATAACGCCACTATATACCTGACATGAGGAGTGAATCCTAAAAAGAGCCAACTTACTACATTGGCACTATATGTGACACCGAGGGAGTAATTCCTAAATAGAGACTACGTACTACATAGGCACTACATGTTGCACTGGGGAGTACATCCTAAATAGAGACTACGTACTACATAGGCACACATCTTGCAATGAAGAAGTACATCCTAAATACACCGAGGTAGTAAGTTCTAAGCAATTCCAGATTGTTTACTATGTTTGACAGGGGAATACATCATAAATAATGCACGCGTGATTAATAGCCAGTGCAGGTTTGGCAGAAAGATACTTCTAGATAACTCCAGACTGATTAATATTGATTTGTTGTTGTAAAACTACAAGGCCGCCACAAGAAGCGAGAAACGTTCGCACAAATTCAAAATTTCTTAATACATATAAAAGTTACAATTGCACTATATCGCATACATCTTAAAACAAATATGAGTGCTATATTTCACAAACCTGCCGTGAATGTTTTCTCTTGAATATCAGAACGAATAACAAATTAACTTTTATAACATATTTGTATGCTTGTTTAATTAGGATTTTTAACGAAGCTTTAAAAACAAATGTCAGTCAAATCGCTACGATGTTTGCAGTGAGGTATATTATAGTGATGTCTAGCACTGGTGCATCATGCCGCAGATATGTAGCATGATGTCCCACCCAGTCACATTACCCTGACACTAGGTCGACCAGTCCTAACACTAACCTCATAATGCTGAGCGTCAAGCGAGGAAGCTGTTAGTACCATTTTGTAAGTCTTTGGTATGACGCAGCCGGGGATCGAACCCACGACCTCCCGCTTCCTTGGCGGACGCTCTATCCACTATGCCACCGGTGTTGTGTGAGAGCTTGCACGCACAGAAATACACATATTGCCATACCATACGGTTTCGTATTTTTTTTTAAAAATGTTTTCAGCCACATACGTTTTATGACAATAAGAATTGTTGTAGTTGTAGACATTTTTGTAACAGACAGAAAAAACCTTTTAAATGATCTGTATTTAAATGTTCAAAACATTTAATCAGTTCAACATGTTGTCAACAGACATCAAATCAACAATGTATTATCCAACTATTTCTGAGTTGCCTTGCTCCCCACTGAAATGAAAGAAAGAATTTTCAATTATGTGACAAATTTTGAATAAAACAGAAGAAAGAAATACCAAATATGGTAAACATAAAGCTGAAGTTCATTTGTGGTGGATATGCTATAAAAGACTATCTTTTCACCTCAGTAAATATAAAATGATGTTGAATTAAACTTGATTGAATTATATAAATGAATTGTGTGTGTGTGTGTGTGTGTGTGTGTCTGCACCTGGATGTCACCATTGTATGTATGATGATCAAAGTCTGTCTGTAATGAGGTAGAAAGACAGAAACACACACGTGCAGACACAAGTAAACATGTATGGAACGTAATAGATGCACTAAGTCCCCATCCCACTTGTATATGGGTGGCAAAAGGGATTTTGTGTGGGACTAAGTCCCCATCTCACTTGTATATGGATGGCAAAGGGATTTTGTGTGGGACTAAGTCCCCATCCCACTTATATACGGGTGGCAAAGGGATTTTGTGTGGGCGATGATAGTGGTATTATTACCAACATGATTCAATCACGGTCGATGATCCTGAAAGACAGAAACACACACGTACAGACATAAGTAAACATGTATGGAAAGTATAGATGCACTAAGTCCCCATCCTACGTGTATGTGCGTGGCACAGGGACGTAGTGTGGGCGACGGTAGCGGTATTATAACCAACAAGATTCAACCACGGTTCGTAGTTGATCCGATGATAGTAAATGATTAAATGAGTATACCAAGGCAGCGGATCCTGACTGACCCGATTGTTGGGATCAATCTGGCATATATTCCGTCAAATTAATTTACAAGCAAGTCCCCACCCCATATCAGGCCCCTATACATGGATCGCACCATCTCATACATTTCGAACGATTTTGCGCGCTGGAGATGGCGAATTGGAAATATCGTAGGGCGAGCAAAAGAAATATTCCTAATCCAGCTCTTCTTACGATCCCTGCAGCTGTGACAAAAACTCCGTCTCTGAGTTTACTTCCTACAAAATTACGACATATCTAAAAAGACAGGCCATGTTATCAAATCTACGTATTTTATAAACCGATGACTTTAAAACGACGCGTGTGTTATAAACAAAAAACGAAGATCAGTTTCTTTAGCATGACACCATTAGTCAGCGTCATTATTTCAACTGAAACGTTTCAACTATAAAACCATTAGTTATCGTCATAATAGGAACTAAAACGTTTGAATTAGAACACCATTAGTCAAGATAGGATTTTGTCCCGTCCATTTTTAATACCGTATGTATTCCATTGTATAGTACACATCAAATTGATACTTTAATTCGCGGCGAAGCCACAACACGAGATATATATTTTTGCTTAAACACGAGATGAAATCTATCAAGTATTAGCCTGGAAAGAAATGTTGGTTTTTTAAAAAAAAAATACCAAATTTGCCTTCACCTCGAATCTTCTAAGTTTTAAAATCACGCGTGGAACATTAACATCAATCCCACCCAATTTCATATGTTGTACTCATCTTTAATTCGCTTTTATTGGCTGATTATAAAACTATTATTAATTTAAGAGCACCTTTGTTTTAGAATGAAAGTATGTAGTGGAATATATTTTAGAAACTTTTACCCGCTTAAAGAATCACAGCATGATCGACAAAGTGATTGTATCACAACATGTACCATAAAAACGATGTATTACAAAAGGATTCTCACATTGCTATACAGATAGACGAAATGATATGGATATTTGAAATTAATCACAGATACTTTATATATTATTAATGTATTTTGCAACTACATATATATTAAACATTACTGTAAAGACCAAATACACATATTACAGTTCTATTGGTCAGGATTATTTCCAGACCATGAACTATCCAGACCGATATTTCATTGAACCGTATATATTTTAGTTTATTGTGATTCCAGACCAAATCCAATCCAACGCTAAACGAGGTTTTCCTTTTTGTGTGCACACAACTGCTATCAGACTCGCAACCTCGTAATCGGTCTTTCGTCGAATAAGAAACTACAGCCTTTCTTCAATAACTTTTACATTTATTTCTCTACCAAAGAAGTATTGTATTAGAAATTAATTATATTTATTTTGATTGGAAAATGGAACACACAGTCTAAAGCGAATAGTTTTGTCCCACAATGTGATATAAACGTTGCAATTCTTGTTTCTTTTTAATAATATAGTATTGCATTATTAATTCATCAATAACTGCCTCATATAAGACCACTGACGTGGCTTAGTGGTTAGAGCGTCCGCAGCAGAAGCGGGAGGTCGAGGCATACCAAAGATTTACATATATGTTACCAACATCTAACTAGCTAGACGCTGAGCAATTAGTGTTAGGACTGGTCGGACTGGTGCCTGGATAATGTGACCGGTTGGGACATCATGCGACGTGTCTGCGTCATGATGGTCTAGTCCTAGACATCACCATAAACTGCCACACTGCAGACATCGCAGCGATATGACTGAATAATTATTAAAGATACGTTATAATTCCTAATCACACACACGACTCATATACAAAAAGATAAATAATGGACAACCATATATTTATGGTTCTGTAAGGAATGATCACATAGTTTAATATTAAACAGTACAAATGCTGTTTGATGATGATAGCTGCCAAGAGTATTTAACTTTATATAGAACTATTGCTTGAAAATAATTAAAGCGATTATCACTTAAATCGACAGTAAACCTTTATTGTGATTCCAGACCAAATCCAATCCAACGTATTTTGTTTTTTTAGGGTTTAATATGTGAAGGTATTTCATCTTATGTCGTAAACGTTAGATCGATTTTTAATGGTTACCATGATTGCAAATTCTGTAATCTTTTCATTAGAAAAAGACCGAAATATTTACTAAATTATCTCCATGCAATTATTCTTACTTAAATTAAGTTATCATATTTATTTATAACAGACAAATTTGTTTAACCCAAATTAAAAGAAACGTCTGGGAAAAGTAAAGAAAAACTATGTTACTTTTTGTAACTTATCAAAACGATTATTGCTCCAGGATTATAAAAACAAATTATTTTGCATTTTAGAAAACGTTTCAATGTATAATAAACAACCATTATTAGCAATGACCATGCCTGTGATAAACCGGACTTATTGAAATGGCTAATTTGAACCAAAAAGATAACCATTTGGGCATTTCCTTCAGCACAATCAAATGAATAATAAATAGGCACAGAAAAAAGAATATAATATATTTCCAGTCTGAAAAATCGTAGAACAAGTATAACCAGTTTCTTTGTTCAGCCATTGAAGACTGGAATATATTATCTTCAGGAATCGTCAAAGCTACAACATTAAAATGCTAATACAATAATCTAGGGAGTTATATTCCCAGAGACTTGTACTAGAGTAGAGAACATGTCAAATTTATTTTATACTCAACTTAGAAGAAAGAGCAGTTCACTTAATGAATACTTATTTAATAAATAATACACTTGAATCATCTCCTTGTAGCGATGGACGAAACTATTTTGATCCTTGCATGTATTGCCAAGTATAACGGTTCGAACTATTTTCATTCCTCACTTCACATGGATGAACATCATAATTTATTATCCAGTTTATAAATTTGTTATAAGTCACAAATATCTACACCACTGCATCGATTACTAGCATATATTGGCTTCCGCGAACAACAATTCCTTTTTCCAAAATGATGTAAATCGATTCTGCAACGAAGCGCTCTACAGAGAAGCTCTATTCATCCATTATCATTTGGTGCTCCTTTTCGGCTCACCTTTCCTTCTGAACGTTGTAGAAACAGTGTCGTAAGCACGTAAATTGACAGTTACTCCTATTATCTTCTTTCATTTATTGATCGTCATCATTCGTTGTTCATCTGTATGGCTTATTTACCTTTGTGACATGCTAATGTCTGTAACCTGGTAAAGGAGGCTATGTACTTTATTCATAATCTTTAGTTTTTGTCATTCCAATGCAGTATAACATATCCTCATGCATTCAGAATTTCACATTGGTTTGTAATTTAATTGTATCGTAAAAGGCGAATAATATTATAAGCTACTGGTTTTCATTCTAATACTTTAACCTCTATATTTTACGACTTGACAAATTTTAACCAAATATTTACGTAATAAATTATGTTTAGACCATGTAAATAATCTAAACGTAATACAAATACATTATCAGATTTTAAGATGAGAATAAGAATGCAATTGACAAAAAAAAAAAATTTTAAAAAAATAAAAAAAATTTGCCTTACCTCGCTTCACATATAAAACCACACCTATAGTCACCACTACCGTCGTTAAATTCACCGTGTCTCGTGTTTACCAGTTGTAAAAAGTGCTCAATACCATGAGAATTGTCAGGTTGTGTCGGGGCCCATTTTGTATACGTCATGGGCTTTGATCCACCGTGTTGTCCCATCCAACGCCATTCGTTCTCTGCCAGTATGTCGGATCCATCTACCCAGTGAATAACATCATTTGATCCTGCAAGTAAATAAAATATTCATCTCGATGCAGACTTTGATTTAAATTATGCTATTGGTTTCCTTGTTCAGTTGTTTGTTCCGTGGGATGTTACTTGGGGGACCGACTTTACCTGAATATAGACAGGTGTATAATTGGGTTCACTGACCAAATAATATAGTTCCTTCCTACCCTAGAGATCACAAATCTATCAAAAACATGGCATTGGTTATAATATAACAGGGATGAGTAGGGAACATGAATGATAAAATCTTATTTGACATATTGATTCTTTTTTATACTAATTATAGTGTATCTCCGGGTCCAACATTTTCAATTTTATAAAATGGGCATTGCACATGCTTATATTTTAATGGGGAGTCAGACTTAACTTGACAACATCCAAGGTCTCAACAGTTGCTGCCAAAACGCGAATTGGATATTGAAGCAACACGCACACTGCTTCGGAGGTCAAGCTGTAACTACGCAAATTTAAGACTGAATGAGATTTTGTTAATATTATTTCTTAGTTTCTTTTGTTATTTTTATTGCCGAGATATTACGTTAATATTCACATAATATAGACCTTTTTAGCTGTCAGCTTATATCAACCAACGGGGATTGGCACTCATTTTGATTTCTGAGTCTCTGGCGTTTATGACGATTCCAGGACATGCGCAAGGATATCTATCTAATTAACGAAGTACGAGCAAAGTTTGCTAATTAACGAAATAATTATCTGCTAGTAATTAAGGAAGAAGAAAGAAAGGTACATTAAATCAATGATATTTGACATTCAAATACACAAATTGTTTATAAAAAAAAGATGAATACAAGCAGATCAACAAAACTCAACTAATTACCATTCTATAGTACATGTTTCATTGGTCATGTCTATCTAATTAACGAAGTACAAACAAAGTTTGATAATTAACTAAGTAATTATCTGCTAGTAATTAAGGAAGAAGCAAGCAAGGTACATTAAATCAATGATATTTGACATTCAAATGCAAAAATTGTTTTAAAATAAAGATAAATACAAGCAGATCAACAAAACTGAACTAATTACCATTCTATAGTACAAGTTTCATTGGTCATGCAAGCGCCTTTGCTGATTTTAAATTCAACATAGATTGATTATTTTAAAATATAACACTTTTTTTTAATCAAAGACTATTCAATCCTCATTTGGCTTATCATTACTTGAATTTTCATCAAGAAATTTCCAGACAAATTTCGATCTAAAGGGTCTTTTTTAATGGTGGCCATGTTCTCAAATTGGGTCAAAATTATATCTCGACGAGTGGAATCATCACAATTGTCACAATTGTTATTTTTATCAATATGCGAATCATTCATTGTGACGTGCGGCATCTAAATAATGACCTTCCTAAGGAATTTGGATGTATACGAATTACAATAAAGGGAATGCTTTCCACTTAAAGGAAGGTATAATCAAATTGTACTAAATGGGACCCATTACTGAAATAATCGGTGTTGAATGCTTACGAACCCATGTGACTTGTACTATAATTAAGAACATACTAATCAACACACGACGTGCCTAAGTAATTAACATACTAAACAACTAAAGTAAAGTCAGAAGGCAACTGTCAACAATGGGTGAGTAAAATATGGTGATTTGTAGAAATATGTACATAGTTTGATTTTATTATTAGATCGCATAGTTAACCTTGAGTGCATGAGTCATACTTTCTCCTTTTTGTGTCACAGCGTTTGAATCATGGCTTAGCGATCAGGAAAAACTAGTTCACGATAATTGAAACAGAAATAAGTGATGATCAATGAAGTCACAATGTGATTTCAGTAGAGAATTGGACATCCCCTCATCAAAGGTTTGGTTCGACAAGGACTATCCTTAGAAGTCAGCATTGTTCGCGAATGCATACTAAACGACGATTATACTGATAAAGCTATATAAGATGGCAAATTGTTTCTAAATTATCATACAATATTAGTTTAACAAGCGGTTGAATTACATAATCACTGAAGTTGTTATTAAATCTACCCGTGATAGACCCACAAAGAATATCACTAACGACATCGTGTGGAAGATATAGGTAAAACGCAAAGAGACTGAAAGTCTGCAAAGAGAGCTCTTTAAAGCGCAGCTAAGGAGCAAAGCCGAAAGAGAGGCACCGCGTACTTGAATTCTAGTATAGTACGTGCCTATTTCGACATTTTTTTTATGCCCAGCAGGCTATGCATATTTTTCTGTGAAAGTCTTTGCAAGTCCTTAAGCAGTACACAAGTAAAGCCAGCCATGCTATAGGGTACAAATGGCAAGGAGGAAAAAATCTGCTGAAAGCAGTTTAGTGATTGCCGTAAACAGATTCAGTTCACAGACGCAAATATTATCTTCGTCAATTGTTTTACATTTTGTTGAAGTCTAATTTGTTTACCTTTGACTGACTGGTCTGTTATGTCTGTATTGCTTCCATACGTGGTCCAAACACATTGTGGAAATAGTCTTTTTTCTCCATCCTGTTTAGAGTGTGCTCTCCATTGTATTTCTTTGTTGTATCCTTTTTTCGATACTTCTTTATTTTACCATGCAGTGTTTACATTTTAGTGATATTGTTCTCATTTCAAACACTTTCTGCACTTTGCAGCTTTCTCGTATCCTATAGTATGCAATATTAAGTTTATCTTGGTGAAGACACCCACTTTGCACATAAATGAAAGAACTACATCCGGTCAACATACGGGACATGGAGTTATGAATGTAATTTGTTTAACAAATTATTTTTCATCACAATCTAGAAGAGTATGTATTATATTATATGATAATTTTCAATTCAGTGTACAAACAACCAAGATAGTCAATGCTGGAAATAATATATTTCTAGACGTATCACAACAAAATTATAGTTTTACTCTGATTAATATATATGGCCCTAACAGTGAGAAAAAAAGAATCTTACACACAAAATACTGATTATGCAATTTTACCTATTAATTAATATAGAACGCGATATGACATTCAGAAACATATTGTATGCATATTTAATTTATCTTGCGTTCATGACATTTTCATTCATGAATTGAGATTTTGCCAACCGGCGTTTTGTAATGCTATTCACCGGACTTTAAGTGTTTGGTCTATCCCTTTTTACAATTAACCATCAGTGTACTGCATCGTCTGTTAAGTGGGGATGTTTATATATAGTGAATATAATGAATTAATGAATTCATTCCTTAATCCGACTCTGGGAAACTAATGAATTTACAGTTATGCTAGAATCAGAGTTAATTAGAGAGACAGTACAATAGAGGTTGTTCTTGATATATACACTTAACAAAATTATCTTGATAACTGTTCTTAAAAAAAAATACCAAGAGAAGAATAAAACACAATTACGCAAGACTGGCTAAATATTGTTCTTATTTCATCAAACATTTTACGACATTATAAGAAACCGTGCTAGATGGTGGCTACAGTACAGACCATTTCCTTGAAAAAAAAATGAGTTTAGTTTTTATACAATCGGATAAATTCTGAACTAATTGTATATGTTATATATCGTTATTAAGAGATTTGAAGATAAAATTCATCTTTGCACAAATTAATGTTAATTTGAATCCGGCATTCTTGCTTCAGAGATAGCTTTTCCTGCTTATCCTACAAACAAAGACGACAGAATCAGAAGGATACTTATCTTATTAGGGAAAGTGATAAATACAAACATTATTGAAATTAACTATTCTGAACTTTAATTTAGCAAACGTGACAACAAAATGGAAGGAGTAAGATTATGACCCAGGTCAAAATGGATTGAAGAAGGAAAACGAGTATCAAAATATATAATTTTGAAATTAGAAACTGTATTAAAAACAATTGATGCCTACCGTACATATATCGGATGGACCCTATACTGATAAGTAGCCATACAAAATATTCGAATGGTCATATTACTGTAATTGAAACAACTGAAAACATAATCCATGCCAAATACTAAAACTTATAACCAGACAAGCTTATATTTTGGGTTTTCAAAATCTTTTAAAATTGTCTTGGCCCTTATTATGTTCGGGCAAGTATGTTTTCGCATAATTCTTGCGATATATTATTTCTGAATATGAAGGCTGAAAACTTGTTTTCTAAACGTGGATCAACACAACTGCATTTTAAAAAACTGGAGACCCATCGCCGTATATAATGCAGATCACAAAACTGCATCAACCCGTTTTCCAACATAGAATATCCGCGTGTTATTCCAGCAACTATCAATAACGATCTAACTAATTTGATTCAGGGATGATATGTAAGAGAAAAATATACGCGCCTTATCTGAGCATACGTTTCCTGAAGAGGAATTTAACATACGTAGTCTTCATTCATAATTGTTTCTCAAACCTATTTTGACATTGTTGCATTGCCTTTCAGGAACAAAGAATACGACGTTTATTAAACTTTAGGTATGATTCAAACATTGATACAAATGTTTAAAAAAAATATAAAATCTTGCATTTTTGTAAATGAACAGTGTTCATCAGGGCTTTATATTAATATTATCTGAAGACAAAGTTATTCCCTTCACACATATGATTTACCTCTGTGTGCAACGATATTATAAATAGTGTTATGTGTAACTAAAATACATTGAGTTAGTTTATTATTAATGTTTTTATTTCATTACACGCTATTTAATGTTAATGTTTATGTTGGACATGTATGTATGTATGTATGTATGTATGTATGTATGTATGTATGTATGTATGTATGTATGTGTGTGTGTGTGTGTGTGTGTGTGTGTGTGTGTATGTGTGCCTGTGTCTGTTTGCATTGATTTTGAAAAGATAGAGAACTAAAACAAGAAATTAGAAATGTTAATATGAAAATACGTGTATTCAACGTGCTAATATATATATATATATATATATATATATATATATATATATATATATATATATATGGATTCTCTCTCTCTCAACATCCGTTGGACACGTTTATGCTAGTTATATTTTTGGTTGCTAACGTTGAACCCTAACTTATAGATTTCCTATTCCTATTGATGCATTGACTCTTCAATGGTTAATGGGGAGTTCAAGGCTAATCATAGTAGATTTTTAGATCTGACTGGGTCACTATAAAAAATAAATAAATAAATAAATTTAAATCAGATATAATATATTCAAGAGATCAAATGGAAATATTTGAAAGGAAAATTAACAAGAGAAAACTAAAGTCCAACAACCCAGCTGCCTAATTTACTATGAGAACAGTGTCTAATAAAAAAAATAATTTAACTTACATCTTAAATGTAATAACTTCAAATACGTGTTTGACAATTAAAGAATACGTGAAGCATAGCTATAGAACAAATAGCAGCGCAGACTTTCTACCATTATATATCCACAATTATATCTGTCTAACTGACAACTTGACAAACATAATAACCAATTTTAAAGTCAAAATGTTACTGTATTCAATCTCTATTAATTATGCGAACATACCATGCAATCGCTGTATTATACCCGTGATAATAGCATGTTCATTTGCATCATCAATGACTGCCAGGTCGCCACCAATGACAGAACAGTACACCTATCAAGAGAAAACATGACTTATCAGTTCATTATTCCCTCCTTCATATACGAGATAAGTTGAACGATTATTGGATAGCATTGGCTGCGAAAAAGTTTATTGAGAAATAAGAATTAAACTATTTTTAACCGAATGTTTTTTAATAAACACAAACATCTAATTTTAGATGGCTTTGCTTAACCTAAAACGGATGCTACAATGAGGTAAATATAATAACATGAAAGCACGAATTTAAACCTCTACTAGCACGTTGCTAAGCCATCGAGTATTATGTTTGTCTTTAAAATCTCTTCGTATCTATATGTGCTATATTAATACGAAATCAACAAAGTTCCACACACACACACACACACACACACACACACACACACATATTCGTTTCCTTTAACCAGATAAGACATTTTAATCATTCATTTCTAAACTATTAATTCTTTTCCATTGCCACACCATTGTATTAGGTTGAAAACTAATGTTTGAGGACTTACAACAAAAGCTTGGCATACAATAAATGCATGAAACATATTTACATACAAACGCCAAAGACGTTAACCTGATGAATTTGACATTTCTGTAGACGACGGTTTAAAAAGATTTAGGACGTCACCATGCACGCTTGTCCACGCAGTTGTTATTGCATAATTCTGTACTTATTAAGAATACAGATTATATTTGTGTCTGTTTCTATGAGCTTTAATCAGCAGTAAATAATTCCACTTTTCCAATAGAAAGAAAACCTTATGAGAAAGTAAACTGTTTATTCTGTTCAACTTATTTTCCTTAAGTAGCATTTTGAAATCAATAGGGTTTGATTATGCATGTTCCAAAAGGTTAACTAGAAGTCCAGTCAGTATGTTCACGAAGCTGTTACAATTTTCAGAAAATGTGACACAACATACATTATGCAGATCTGTTTGACAAGATGTTTCCACGGTTGTGAATCACATAGGATTGTCTCGGTGCATCCAAAACTATTTTAATGCAATCAAAAATACAGACAACAGTTTAATTAAATATACAAAACAGTTATGTTAGATATACCTTTTGACTTTAGCGTACGATCACAAATCGAACATTTTGAATACGTAAATTGTGGAAACGTGACATAAATTCAAATGTTCTAGTCAGTTCATACCAATGCTTTTATAAATAAAACAATACGCATGCTGCTATACTTAACATGTTGTTTAAGTTTAATACCTAATATATGTGATAAACTCTTGTAGCAGATGAATTGGCAATTAATACAACTAATTTTATTCAGTAATGTTAGAAATAAAATCTATGTAAGGACATAAGTTGGTGCAGTAGTACTTTTAACACCATGATGTTTCCATCAAATTTGCTACCACCATGATGTTTCCGTCAAATTTGTTACCACCATGATGTTTACGTCAAATCTTGTTTGAATACTTTCCAGCGGATCCAGGGAAGTAGTGTTCAAAATGGTTTTCTTTTCCGGAAACATTCATTAACTTGATTGGTCAAATGTTGTAACTCTTTCCGTCCAATTAGGTGAAGCTATTTTCAGCAACTTAACAAACTAATCTTGTCTATCTTTGTTTTTTTTTAGTAACGTCGGCCATATTTGTATAGGATCTGCATTAGTTATACAGAATTTGATCTTCGTAGGAATGATTTCTGTCAACTTTGGTCAACTTATTTTCAGCAGTTATGTAATAAGATCGTGCATTTGATTTCTGCTTTTAGAAAAGGCATATCTGCATTTTTGGTTGGTAGTCATCAAGCACCAAAATAACCAAATTATGTTTTGTACACGCCATTTAATTATGTTTCTTTTCAGTTACAGCGGTCATTTTTTTATGCCAAATCTGCATTAATTGAATAACCTGAAAGCCCTTCATGTTTTTGTTTATTTTTTTATAGTTGACCAAAACATTTACAAATAGATTAAAGCTGTGTTTAAAAAATAACAAGCTTGGATGTGATGCAGTATTAGCAATGACAGTAATAATTGATGACAGAGTGTACAGCATTCGTACAAACCTGTTAATCATTCATGCTACAATGCTTTTTTCCAATTTGAATAAACTCTTTCTAACTGATTTTCGCTAATTTATGTCATGAAATGATTACCCAAAAAATTAAAAAATATTTACCAAAAGTGATTTTTATCTAATTTAACGCATTCTGTTCAACTTTATTTGCGAATTATGTTTGAGGTTTTTATTAGTTTCTACTTATAGCCACAGCAGCTATACTTGATGTCAGATTTTCATTTTTGTAAAAAGGTGTAATATACCGCGGGAGGTCGTGGGTTCGATCCACGGTCGAGTCATACCAAAGATTTACACAATTGATACAAGAAGCTGTCTCGTTTGGCGCTCAGCATTAACAGGTTAGTGTAAGGATTGGTTGGACTAGTGTCAGGATAATGTGACAGGGTCGGACATCATGTTATATGTCTGCGGCATCATGTTACATGTCTGCGGCATGATGCCCCAGTGCTAGACGTAACTATAAACTGTCTCACTGCAGACATCGTAGCGATACTACTGCAAACGTATTAAAGCTACGTTAAAAATCCCAATAACACACACACACACACACACATGTGAAATATCTTTAGGCCACACTAATATCTCGGAGAAAGTACAAACTATGTTGATCCATGTTTGAAAAGAAAAAAATAGTTTTGAAAACAAATCATTTATTTTTATAACAGCGGTAATGTTTATTGACGGACTAATAGCCATTGAAAGGCCTTTATGCTAGGATACTTTCTGCCAAGTGTGTCTGAAAAAAGTCACCTATTGACGACAAGTCCACGAAGTGCACAATGTAACAGGAACGACGCTTAAGGCAAAATGTTCATACTACAAATTCAAATCAATTTACGGTCACCCAAGCTTTCCATGTATACAGTTTGTGCATTGTTAGTAAGCCGTTTTATCCAGCTTTATTTCGCAAATACAAATGAATGTACTCCATTTACGAAATTTTATAATATAATGAAGTACACATAATTAACGAGGAACACTAAGGTAAGAAATGAGATTGAAAGATGTATTTTACCTTAGCTTCTGCCCAACTTGAGAGAACATCCAACACTTTGTAACATCGGTTTCCATGATTTTCAAAACCTTCTGGACAAATGGCACTTAAACCTAATTTACAAAACATTAATATGTCATTCATTTGACATAGTGTATTAATGCTGTAACACTTTGAAACTAAGTATATCTTAGGCAAATGATACGACGCTATTTTAAGATATTGGGGAAAATGTTGCACTCAGCTTCCAAATACATATGCACATCTCTCTCTCTCTCTCTCTCTCTCTCTCTCTCTCTCTCTCTCTCTTTAAATCTTGACAATTTCATATATAGTATTGAATATATCTATATATATATCTATCTATCTATTTATATATATATATAATATATATATATATATATATATATATATATATATATATATATATATATATATATATATATATGTTTATGGGAGTGGGTGTTTATATATCAACATATTCTATTTGGATCCAAGCCATGCATAAAAACCATGTCATGTAATGTGTGTGTGTGTGTGTGTGTGTGTGTGTGTAAGAAATCTTTCAGATATGTCCACTCTTTAAAAGGGCAAAAGCAATAGGAACTATACTGGACTTGGCAGGATTCAAATAAACAACCTCGTTTTGAATCAAGCGAGCTGATAACTGAACAAGCTCAGCTCTTAAGGAATGTAGAAAGATACAGGCGTTTAATTTACGATCTTAGAACAGCATTGAACGCAGACACGATTCAAGGGTAAAGTAGGTATTGAAGATAAAATCGTTAACCTATAAACTCGTAAATGATACGTTACTTTAATGTAGTCTTTATCAAGGTAAATACCCATCCCCATCCCCATCCAGTTAACCTATAATTAATTATATTGTAAACGTGCATGCCATCCTTAAAATGATTTCAAATTTATAAATGTTTTAAAAATATACAGTATAAGCGCTTTGGATTGTTACGAGAATCACTGAAGATGTCACGAAAGATTGTAAAAATTGTAGGTAATACAGGCGACATTTTAATTGATACATTTACGTGAAGAATATTATTGGAAGCGCCAGTACAACAACTTGTTCTTTATTATTCCAGAGATAGTCTTTTTAATGACCCATAAATATTGCAATTTCATTTAGACGAAACAAGAAAATAAGATTAAAGATAAAAGTCACCTAATTTGCGAACATCATTACCAGGAGCCAATAATGCTGGTATTTATTCGAAAGAAAAAGGTAATAAGGCGTATACCAAATAAACACTTACTATCACCGATAATAATTAAAATACACAAAAAAAGAAAGAGGAAAATTCTCATCCTATTATCTCCTGTTCGGCGTTGTTGAAGTGCTTATTCGGCGTTATCCTTAGTCGTGTGTGAGCTTCGAATGTATGGAACGTAGCAAACATTACTAATATTAATGGTCTTTGATATCCTCATATGTTACTATCATATTGAATGAGGAATAAAGGAAACGACCTATTTAAAACGTGGGGCGACTTTGTGACTCAGATCGTGACATCGGCAGAGACATAGTCAGGAATTTGTTTTAATTTAGACAGCTTGTTCTAAACGAAGGAGATAAAGTGACCTGAAACCAGAGTAGTTGAGTGTACGATGTACCGATGCGCCATCGACGTCTCGATGTGCATAGGTTCCCAGTTATATATATATATATATATATATATATATATATATATATATATATATATATATATATATATATATATATATATATGTCACTAAGTCTGAATAATACATTGTTAGTATGGAATTACCAGAATGAGTAACTAATTCGCCAAAATGGATAGACTAATCCACATATGATGGCGGTAATGTGGCTAGCAAGCAAAATAACATAACATTTCAACAGAACGTGGTCAAGGCGATGGGGCATATACAAAAGGATTTCCATTCAATATTCCTCTAAGAAGTCACTGGGCAAAGTCGAATTCACTTTCATAATAAAAAATTTAAAGTTTACATTTTTAGGCGACATTCGCCCACTTTCCATGGTAGCCAGACCGCTGATGTAGTCAACACCGTTTTTATTCCTAGGCGAAAATTTGTGGACAGAAAGCATTAGGCTATTTAATGTTGAATTTGATTTGTTGTTGTAAAACTACTAGGCCGCCACAAACAGCGAGAAATGCTCACACAAATTCAAAATCCGTAATACATATAAAGGTTATAATTGAACCAGATCATATACATCTTACAACAAATATGATTAATATGTTTTACAGATCGGCCGTGAATATTTCCTCCTTAATACCAGAATGCAAAACAAAAAAGCTTTTATAAAAGATTCTTACAAGATTGTTCAAAACAGCTCACACTTTATGGCCGCGATCCTGCAATAGTTTATCTACTAGTGCAATACAACGGAATCGAACATTGGGGAACATCAAAAGGCCTAAGTCTACATAACTTGTAACCTGTAAGTTATAGTAGACCACTTGATTCGCGCTATAGCTGATACAATAAGTACCGCAAACAGCCTTACATCAAAAACTGTCCCATCGAGGCAACCATCACCTATTTATCTCCTGAAACATAGCGAGAGCTTGCATGCACAGAAATACACGTATTGCCATACCGAATTTGTTTGTTTCATACGGTTTTATTACGTAGCTTTAAACAAAAAATCTGTCATATCGCTACGATGTCTGCAGTGAGGTAATTTATAGTGATGTCTATCACTGGGGCGTCATGAAGCAGACATGTAGCATGATGTCCCACCCATTCACATTTTCCTGACACCAGGCCGACCCGTCCTAACACTAACCTTATCATGATGAGCCTCAAGCGAGGCAGATGTTAGTACCATTTTGTAAGTCTTTGATGTGACTCGGCCGGGGATCGAACCTACCACATCCCGCTTCCGCGGCGGACGCTTTATTCACAAGGCCACCGGTGTTGTGCGAGAGCTTGCACGGACTGAAATACGTGTATTTCCATACCATACGGTTTCTTTTTTATAAAATTGTTTTCAGTCACATACGTTTTATGACAATAAGAATTATTGTAGAAATTTTTACAACAGAAAAATAAAGCTTTTAAACGATATGTATTTAAATGTTCAAAACATTTAATCAGTTCAACATGTTGTCAACAGACAAAACATCAACACTGTATTATCCAACTATTTCTGAGTTGCCTTGCTCCCCACTGAAATGAAAGAAAAGAATTTTCATTTATGTGACAAATTTTGAAGAAAACAGAGAAGAAAACAGATAGCAAATATTGTAAACATAAAGCTGAAGTACATTTGTGATGGATCTGCTAAAGACTTCCTTTCCACCTCAGGCAATATAAAATGATGTTGAATTAAACATTATAGAAATTGAATTAAATCAATCTTTGTTTACAATATATAAATATATATATATATATGTGTGTGTGTGTGTGCAGTGCACGTGGATTTCACGATTGTATATAGGTTGATCAAAGCCTGTCTGTAATGAGGTAGAAAGACAGAAACACACACTTACATACACAAGAAAACATGTATGGAGCGTAATAGATGCATTAAGTCCCCATCCCACTTGTATATGGGTGGCAAAGGGATTTTGTGTGGGCGATGATAGTGGTATTATTACCAACATGATTCAACCACGGTCGATGATCCTGAAAGACAGAAACACACACGTACAGACATAAGATGATCCTGAAAGACAGAAACACACACGTACAGACATAAGATGATCCTGAGAATAGATAATAATTAAATGAGTATACCAAGCAGCGTTTCCTGACTGATCCGATTGTGGAGATCAATCCGGCTTATATTCCGTCTAGTTAATTTACTGGCCAGTCACTACCCCATGTCAGGTTCCTATACATGGATCGCACCAGCTCATAAATTTCGAACGATTTGGCGCGCCGGAGATGGAAAACGGGGAATATCGTAGGGCGAGCAGAAGAAATATTCCTAATTCGCTATTTCCAGCTCATCTTACGATCTCATCAGCCGTGATCAAAATTCGTCCCTAAGTTTACTTCCAACAAAATTACAACATATCTGAGAAGACAGGCCATGTTACGAAATTACTACGAATTTTATAAACTGATGACTTCGAAATGACGCGTGTGTTATAAACAAAAACAAAATATCACAGACTATATTTTTTGTTTTAGTTTCTTTAGCATTACACCATTCATCATTATCATCGTCAGCCTCTTGACCTAGTGTGGTCGTTGAGGCACTGTGCTGCTGAACATCTGACCAGTTTCCTCCACTTGTCTCAATCATGTGCCAATGCCTGTGTCTCTGCAAAACGTTTCATAGACCATTCTGTGCTGTTGTCACTACGCCTTTTTCTGTTTACCTCTCCTACCACCTTGCACACTACCCTGCAGTAAACATGTGGACAGACTGTTGGCTCTAGTGACATGGCACGGTTTCAGCTTTCTCTTTTTGACAGTGGTGAGGAGGTCTTGATAATGGTCTACTTTGTGCCTGATGGTATTACACCATTAGTCATCGTCATAATAGCAACTAAAACGTTTAAACTATAAAACCATTAGCCATCGTCATAATAGCAACTAAAACGTTCGAATTATTATCATTAGTCAAGATAGGATATTGTCCTGTCCTATGGTAATACTGTATTTCATTGTATGATACACAACAAAATGATACTTTTATTCGTAGCGAAGCTACGACACGAGACATGTCTTTTTGCTTAACCCCGAGAAGAAGTCTATCAAGTATTAGTCCTGGAAAGAAATGTTGGTTTTTATACAGTTAAATACCAAATTTGCCTTCGCCTCGAAGCTTCTAAGTTTTGGATTCACGCGTGGAACATTGACATAAATCGCACCCAATTTCATATGTTGAATTCAGCTTTAATTCGATTTTATTGGCTGATTATAAAAATATTATTAATTTAAGAGCACCTTTGTTTTACAATGAAAGTATGTGCTGGAATATATTTTAAAAACTTTTACCCGATTATAGAATCACAGCATGATCGACAAAACGATGTATCACAACATGTACTATAAAACGATGTATTAGAGAAAGTTTCTCACATTGCTGTACAGATAGGCAAAATGATATATATATAAAATGATATATATATTTGGAATTAATCACATATACTTTATATATTATTTATGTATTTTGCAACTACATATATATTAAACATTACTGTATTGACCAAATACACATATTACAGTTATATTGGTCAGGATTATTTCCAGACCATGTACTATCCCGACCGATATTACATTGAACTGTATATTTTGTAGTTTATCATGATTCCAACCCAAAGGTTCATCTCATGATCATCAGTCTTTATTAATTTTCCTGACCGATAGCTCATTAACAGGGTCATTATATTTTATCTCAATTCCATACCAGTGGTTCGTTTAACACCAATTGTTCCCTGTTATAATTCCAGACCGAATGTTCATTGAATGCGATTACTATGATTTGTCGACATTCTAAAGCAATGGTTCACTGAACAGTGTCATTATATTGTATAGTAATTCCAGACCAATGGTCCATCTGACAGTAATTGGTCTTTGTTATCGTTCCAGAAAGAAGGTTCATTGAAGAGCGTCATTATAATTTGTTGCCATTCTGAACCAGTGGATCACTGAATTATTATAGCCATTCGCGTCTCCAGAACACAATTGTGTCGGACAGTTATTAGTCTTTATTGTCACTGAAACGTGCCATATTGTATCGAGATTGCAGAAGCCTGGTTCCTCTGACAGTGTCTATGGTCTGCATTATCATTCTATTATCATTGAACAGTAACATTATATTGGAAGACCAAATATTCGTCTAAGAGTTTGTTGCATGTAGTATCAATCCAGACCGACGGTTCATCTGGCAGTATGATCAACCATAATATGTTTTGCTGTTTCAAACTCTGATCTAATATCGACTGGTTACCATAGAGAGCATTGTGTAGAATCCAGTTTATATAGGTTCCGCTGGGAATTGGTGTGATTAAACATGTTATATTGTTTTCGTGCTCCAACCTTGTGGGTTTAATGTGCATCAGGAACATGCATTCTTAACACGTTTCGTGCTACATTCATATCATAATATTCGGTGTTTATAAAATTATAAAGGGGATATATTTATGGGTTGACAATCTAACGCCAAACGAGGTTTTCCTTTTTGTGTGCACACAATTACTATCAGACTCTTACCTTTCGTCGAATAGGAAACTACAGTCTTTCTTCAATAACTTTTACATTTCTTTCTCTACCAAAGAAGTACTAGAAACTAATTATAATTTGTTTGATTGGAAAATGAAATACACAGTTTAAAGCGAATGGTTTTGTCCCACATTGTCATATAAACGTTGCAATTCTTGTTTCTTTTTAATAATATAGTATTGCATTATTAATTCATCAATAACTGCCTCATATAAGACCGCTGACGTGGCTTAGTGGCTAGAGCGACCGCCGCAGAAGCGGGAGGTCGAGTCATACCAAAGATTTACATATATGTTACCAACATCTAACTAGCTAGACGCTCAGCAATTAGTGTTAGGACTGGCCGGACTGATGCCTGGATAATGTGACCGGTTGTGACATCATGCGACGTGTCTGCGTCATGATGGTCCAGTCCTAGACATCACCATAAACTGCCACACTGCAGACATCGCAGCGATATGACTGAATAATTATTAAAGATACGTTATAATTCCTAATCACACACACACGACTCATATATAAAAAAAATAATGAACAACCATATATTTATGATTCTGTAAGGAATGATCACATAGTTTAATATTAAACAGTACAAATGCTGTTTGATGATGATAGCTGCCAAGAGTATTTAACTTTATATAGAACTATTGCTTGCAAATAATTAAAGCGATTATCCCTTAAATCGACAGTAAACCTTTGCTTGGCTCTACGTATTTTGTTTCTTTAGGGCTTTAATATGTGAAGGTATTTCATCTTAGGTCGTAAACGTTAGATCGAATTTTTATGGTTACCATGATTGCAAATTATGTAATCCTTTCATTAGAAAAAGACCGAAATATTTACTAAATTATCTCCATGCAATTATTCTTACTTAAATTAAGTTATCATATTTATTTATAACAGAAAAATTTGTTTAACCCAAATTAAAAGAAACGTCTGGGAAAAGTAAAGAAAAACTATGTTACTTTTTGTATTTTATCAAAGCGTTTATTGCTCCAGAATTTATAAAAACAAATTATTTCGCATTTTAAAAAAACGTTTGAATGTATAATAAACGACCGTTATTAGCTATGACCACGACTGTAAAAAACTGGACTTATTGAAAATGGCTAATTTGAACCAAAAAGAAAATAGTTTGGGCATTTCCTCCAGCCTAATCAAATGAATAATAAATAGGCACAGAAAAAAGAATATAATATATTTCCAGTCTGAAAAATCGTAGAACAAGTATAACTAGTTTCTTTGTTCAGCCATTGAAGACTGGAATACATTATCTTCAGGACTCGTCAAAGCTGCTCCATTAAAATGCGAATACAATAATCTCGGGAGTTATATTCCCAGATACTTGTACTAGAGTAGAGAAAATGTCAAATTTGTTTTATACTCAACTTAGAACAAAGACCAGTTCACTTAATCAATACTTATTTAATAAATAATACACTTGAATCATCTCCTTGTAGTGATGGACGAAACTATTTTGATCCTTGCATTTATTACCAATTATAACGGTTCGAACTATTTTAATTCGTCACTTCACATGGATAAACATCATAATGTATTATCCAGTTTATAAATTTGTTCAAACGTCACAAATATTTACACCACTGCATCGAGTACTAGCATATATGGACTTCCGCGAACAACAATTCCTTTTTCCAAGATGATGTAAATCGCTTCTGCAACGACGCGCTCTACAGAGAAGCTCTATTCATCCATTATCATTTGGTGCTCCTTTTCGGCTCACCTTTCCTTCTGAACGTTGTAGAAACAGTGTCGTAAGCACGTAAATTGACAGTTACTCCTTTTATCTTCTTTCATTTATTGATCGTCATCATTCGTTGTTCATCTGTATGGCTTATTTACCTTTGTGACATGCTAATGTCTGTAACCTGGTAAAGGAGGCTATGTACTTTATTCATAATCTTTAGTTTTGTCATTCCAATGCAGTATAACATATCCTCATGCATTCAGAATTTCACATTGGTTTGTAATTTAATTGTATCGTAAAAGGCGAATAATTTTATAAGCTACTGGTTTTCATTCTAATACTTTAACTTCTATATTTTACGTCTTGACAATTTTAACCAAATATTTATGTAATAAATTATGTTTAAACCATGTAAATAATCTAAACGTAATACAAATGCATTATCAGACTTTAAGATAAGAATAAAAATGCAATTGACAAAAATAATTTGCCTCACCTCGCTTCGCATATAAAACCACGTCTAGTCTCACCACTCATATCGTTAAATGCACCGTGCCAATCGTTTGCCAATTCCAAAAAGTGCTCAGTACCACCAGAATTGTCAGGTTGTCCCGGGTACCAATTTGTATAAGTTATGGGCTTCGATCCACCGTGTTGTCCCATCCAACGCCATTCGTTCTCTGCCAGTATGTCGGATCCATCTACCCAGTGACGAACATTATTTGATCCTGTAAGTAAATAAATATTCATCACGATGCAGACTTTAATTTAAATTATGCTACTGGTTTCTTTGTTCAGTTGTTTGTTCCGTGGGATGTTATTTGGGGGACCGACTTTATAGACAGGAGTATAATTGGGTTCACTGACCAAATAATATAGTTCCTTCCTACCCTAGAGATCACAAATCTATCAAAAACATGCCATTGGTTATAAAATAACAGGGATGAGTAGGGAACATGAATGATAAAATCTTATTTGACATATTGATTCATTTTTTTATACTAATTATAATGTATCTCCGGGTCCGACATATTCCATTTTATAAAATGGGCATCGCACATACTTATATTTGTTGGTAAGTGAGACTTAACTTGACTATATCCAAGGTCTAAACAGTTGCTTCCAAAACGCAAATTGGATATTGAAGCAACACGCACAATGCATCGGAGGTCAAGCTGTAACTACGCAAATTTAACACTGAATGAGATTTTGTTAATATTATTTGTTAATGTCTTTTCTTATTTTTAGTGCCGGGAGAGTCTCTGGCGTTTATGACGATTCCAGAACATGTGCAAGGATGTCTATCTAATTAACGAAGTACAAACAAAGTTTGCTAATTAACTAAGTAATTATCTGCTAGTAATTAAGGAAGAAGCAAGCAAGGTACATTAAATCAATGATATTTGACATTCAAATGCAAAGATTGTTTATAAAAAAGATGAATACAAGCAGATCAACAAAACTGAACTAATTACCATTCTATAGTACAAGTTTCATTGGTCATGCAAGCGCCTTTGCTGATTTTAAATTCAACATAGATTGATTATTTTAAAATATAACACTTTTGTTTAATCAAAGACTATTCAATCCTCATTTGGCTTATCTGTACTTGAATTGTCATCAAGAAATTTCCAGACAAATATCGATCTCTAGGGTCTTTTATAATGGTGGCCCTGTTCTCAAAATATATCGGCGAGTCAAATCGTCACAATTGTTATTTTTATCAATATGCGAATCATTCATTGTGACGTACGGCATCTAAATAATGACCTTCCAAAGCAATTTGGATGTATTCGAATTAAAATAAAGGGAATGCTTTCCACTTAAATGAAGGTATTATCAAATTGTAATAAATGGCACCCATTACTGACATAATTGGTGTTCATTGCTTCATACTTTCTCCTGTTTGTGTCACAGCGTTTGAATCATGGCTAAGCGATCAGGAAAAACTAGTTCACGTGAATTGAAACATAAATAAGCGATGATCAATGAAGTCACAATGTGATTTCAGTACAGAATTGGGCAACCCCTCATCAAAGGTTTGGTTCAACAAGGACTGTTCTTAGAAGTCAGCATTGTTTGCGAATGCATACTAAACGACGATTATACTGATAAAGCTATATAAGATGGCACATTGTTTATAAATTGTCATAAAATATTAGTTTAACAAGCGGTTGAATTACATAATCACTGAAGTTGTTATTAAATCTACCCGTGATAGACCCTCAAAGAAGATCACTAACGATATCGTGTGGAAGATATAGGTATAACGCAAAGAGGCTGAGAGTCTGCAAACAGAACTCTTGGAAGCGCAGCTAAGGTGCAAAGCCGAAAGAGAAGCACCGCGTACTTGAATTCTAGTATAATACGTGCTTGTTTCGTCATTTGTTATACCAGCAGGCTATGCATATGTTTCTGTGAAAGTCTTTGCAAGCCCTTAAGCAGTACACAAGTAAAACCAGCCACGCTATAGGGTACAGATGACAAGGAGGGAAAAAATCTGCTGAAAGCTGTTCAGTGATGACCGTAAATAGATTCATATCACGGACGCAGATATTATCTTCGTCAATTGTTTTACATTTTGTTGAATTTTAATTTCTTCACCTCTGACTGACTGGTCTGTTATGTCTGTAGTGTTTCCATACGTGCTGCAAACACATTGTGGAAATAGTCTTTATTCTCCATCCTGTTTATAGTGCTCACCATTTTATTTCTTTGTTGTATCCTTATTGTTGATAATTCTTTATTTTACCATTCAGCGTTTACATTTTATGCTATTGTTCTTATTTCAAACACTTTCTGCACTTTGTAGCTTCTTCTTACCTGTAGTATGCAATACTAAGTTTATCTTGGTGATGACACCCACTATGCACATAAATGGAAGAACTACTTCCGGTCTTTATACGGAACTTGGAGTTATGAATCTAATTTGTTAATTCAGTATACGTGCAACCAAGATAGTCAATGATGGAAATAATATATTTCTAGACATATCACAAAACAATTATAGTTTTATTCTGATTAATATATATGGTCCTAACCGTGAGAAAAAGAATCTTACACGCAAAAGAATGATCATGCGATTTTACCTATTAAATAACATAGAACTTGATATTATGTTCAGAAACATATTGTATGCCTATTTAATTTATATTTAGTTCATGACCTTTCATTTGTAAATTGAGATTTTGCCTACCGGTGTTTTGTAATTCTATTTACTGGACTTTAAGTGTATGGTCTATCCCAGTTTACAGTTAAAGCTCAGTGTACTGTTTCGTAGGTTAAGTGGGGATGTTTATATATAGTGAATATAATGAATTAATGAATGAATGAATTCATTCCTTAATCCGACTCCGGGAAACTAATGAACTTACAGTTATGCTAGAATCAGAGGTAATTAGAGAGACAGGACAAGAGAGGTTGTTCTTGATATATGCACTTAACACAATTATATTGCTAACTGTTCTTAAAAAGAAACACCTAGGGAAGAATAAAACACAATTACGCAAGCTTAGCTAAATAGTGTTCTTATATCATCAAACATTTTACGACATTATAAGAAACCGTGCTAGATGGTGGCTACAAGACAGACCAAATCCTTGAAAAAAATGAGTTTAGTTTTTTACAATCGGATAAATGCTTAACTAATTGTATATGTTATAATTCGTTATTAGGAAATGGAATATATTTCTCTCGTTGAAGATAAAATTCATCCTTGCACAAATTAATATGTTATTTCAAATCCGGGATGAATGCTGAACAAACTCTTGCTTGGGAGATAGCTTTTCCTGCTTATCCTACAAACAGAGACGACACAATCAGAAGGATACTTAACTTATTAGGGAAAGTGATGAATACAAACATTAATGAAATTAATAATTCTGAAATGTTACTTAGCAAAAGTAACAACACAATGGAGGAAGTAAGATTAAGATCCAGGTCAAAATGGATTGAAGAAGGAAAACGAGTATCAAAATATATCATTTGGAAACTAGAAACTGTATTAGAAAATGATGCCTAACATAGGTAAATCGGATGGAACATATAATGATAATTAGCCATAGAAAATCTTCGAATGGTCATATTACTGTAATTGAAACAACTGAAAACATATAATCCATGCCATCAACTAAAACTCATAACCAGACAAGTTTATATTTGGGGTTTTCGAATTCTTTCAAATGGTCTTGGCCCATATTATGTCACGGCAAGTATGTTTTCGCATAATTGTTGCAATATATCATTTCTGAAAAGGAAGGCTGAAAACTTGTTTTCTAAACGCAGATCAACACAACTGCATTTTAAAGAACTGGAGACCCATCGCCGTATTTAATTCAGATCACAAAACTGCTTACCCCCGTTTTTCAAAATAGACTATCCGCGTGTTATTCCAGCAACTATCAATAACGATCTATCTAATTTGATTCAGGGATGATATGTAAGAGAAAATTATACGCACCTTATCTGAACATACGTTTCCTAAAGAGGAATTTAACATACGTAGACTTCTTTTCATAATTGTTTTTCAAAATTATTTCGACATTGTTGCATGGCCTTTCAGGAACAAAGAATTAGTCTTTTACTACACTTTAGGAATAATTCGAACATTGATACAAATGTTTAACAAATATAAAATCTTGCATTTTTGTAAATGAACAGTGTTCATCAGGGCTTTATATTAATATTATCTGAAGACAAATTTATTCCCTTTACACATATGATTTACCTCTTTGTGCAACGATATTATAAATAGTGTCATGTGTAATTAAAATGCATTAAGTTAATTTATTATTGTTTTTATTTCATTACACGCTATTGTAATGTAAATGTTTGTTTTACATGTATGTATGTATGTATGTATGTATGTATGTATGTATGTATGTATGTATGTATGTATGTATGTATGTATGTATGTATGTATGTATGTATGTGAGCATTGATTTTGAAAAGATAGAGAACTAAAACAAGAAATTAGAAATGTTAGAATATGAAAATACTTGTATGCAACGTAATGGTATATATATATATATATATATATATATATATATATATATATATATATATATATATATATATATATATATATGGGTTCTCTCTCTTTCTCAACATCCGTTTGGACACGTTTATACTAGTTATATTTTTGGCTGCTAACGTTGAACCCTAACGTATAGATTTTATATTCCTATTGATGTAATGACTCATTAATTGTTAATGTTTAGATCAAGGCTATTCGTGGTAGATTAGATATGACTGGGTCAATATAAATAAATAAATAAATTTAAATCAGATATAATATATTCAAGAGATAAAATGGAAATATTGAAAGGAAAATAAACAAGAGAAAACTAAGACATCTGAAGTCCAACAACACAGCTGCTTAATATACTATGAGTACAGTGTCTAATAAAAAAAATAGTTTAACTTACATCGTAAATGTAATAAATTCAAACACGTGTTTGACAATTAAAGGACACTGAAAGAATAATTATATAACAAATAGCAGCGCAGACGTTCTACCATTATATATCTACAATCATGTCTGTCTAACTGACAACTTGACAAATATAATAACTAATTTCAAGGTCAAAATGTTACTGTATTCAATCTCTATGAATTATGCGAAGATACCATGCAATCGCTGTATTATCCCCGTGATAATAGCATATTCGTTTGCATCATCAATGACTGCCAGGTCGCCACCAATGACAGAACAGTACACCTATCAAGAGAAAACATGACTTATCAGTTCACTATTCCCTCCTCCATTTACGAGATAAGTTGAACGATTATCGGATAGCATTGGCTGCGAAAGAGCTTATTGAGAAATAAGAATTAAACTATTTTTAACCGAATGTTTTCTAATAAACACAAACATCTACTTTTAGATGGCTTTGTTTAACCTAAAACTGATGATAAAATGAGGTAAATGTAATAATATGAAAACACGACGTTAAACGTCTACTAGCACGTTGCATAAACACCTTGTAGTAGATTTTAAGCCATCGAGTATTATGTTTGTTTTTAAAATCTCGTGGCATCTATATGTGCTATATTAATACGAAAACAACAAAGTTCCACACACACATACATACATATTCGTTTCCTTTAACCAGATAAGACATTGTAATCATTCATTTCCAAACTATTAATTATTTTCCATTGACACACATTAATTATATATATATATATATATATATATATATATATATATATATATATATATATATATATATATATATATATATATATATTGTGTTAGGTTGAAAACTAATGTTTGAGGATTTACAACAAAAGCTTGGCATACAATAAATGCATCAAAATTTACATACAAACGTCAAAGACGTTAATCTGATGATTTTGACATTTGTGTAGACGACGGTTTAAAAAGATTTAGGATGTCACTACGCATGCTTGTCCACGCAGTTGTTATTGCATAATTCTGTACTTATAAGAATATAGATTATATTTGTGTCTGTTTCAATACGCTTTAATCAGCAGTAAATAATTCCACTTTTCCAATAGAAAGAAAGCCTTAAGAGAAAATAAACTGTTTATTCTGTTCAACTAATATTCCTTAAGTAGCATTTGAAATCAATCGGGTTTGATTCGGCATGTTCCAATAGGTTAACTGGAAGTTCCAGTCAGTATGTTCAAGAAGCTGTTATAATTTTCAGAAAATGTGACACAACATACATTATGCAGATCTGTTTGACAAGATGTGTCCACGGTTGTGAATAACATAGGATAGACTCGGTGCATCCAAAACTATTTTAATGCGATCAAAAATACAGACAACAGTTTAATTAGATATACAAAACAGTTATGTTATATATACCTTTTGACTTTAGCGTACGATCACATATAAAACATCTTGAATAAGTCAATTGTGGAAACCTGACATAAATTCAAATGTTCTAGTCCGTTCATACCAACTTGATATGTTGTTTTAGTTTAATACCTAATATATGTGATAAACTCTTGTAGCAGATGAATTGGCAATTAATACAACTAATTTTATTCAGTAATGTTAGAAATAAAATCTATGTAAAGACATAAGTTGGTGCAGTAGTAATTTTAATACCAATGATGTTTCCGTCAATTTGTTAACATCATGATGTTTCCGTCAATTTGTGTTTAAATAATTTCCAGCGGATCAAGGGAAAGAGTGTTTCAAAATTTTTTTTCTATTTCATCATATTTTAGCATATGGTGCCTCATTTGATGACGCTTCGGAAACATTCATTAACTTGATTGGTCAAATGTTGTAACTCTTTCCGTCCAATTAGGTGAAGCTATTTTCAGCAACTTATCAAACAAAACTTGTCTATCTTTGTTTTTGTTTTTTTAGTAACGTCGGCCCTATTTGCATAGGATCTGCATTAATTATACAGAATTTGGTCTTCATAGGAATGATTTCTGTCAACTTTGGTCAACTTACATTCAGCAGTTATGTGACAAGGTCGTGCATTTGATTTATGTTTTTAATAATGGCATATCTGCATTATTTGTAAAGAGTCATCAAGCACCAAAATAACCAAATTTTGTTTTGTACACGCCATTTAATTATCTTTCTTTTCAGTAACAGCGGCCATATTTGATACCAAATCTACATTAATTGAATAACCTGAAAGCCCTTCTTGTTTTTGCTTTTTTATTTTATAGTTGACCAAAATATTTACAAATAGGTTCAATCTATCTTCAAGATCGTTTGGATTGGTTTGGTATTAGCAATGAAAGTAATATTTGATGACGGATGTACATCATTTGTACAAACCTGTTAATAACTCATGCTATAATGCTTTTGTCCAATTTGTACAAGCTCTTTTGAGCTAATTTTCGTTAAATTGTGTTATAATACGATTTTAAAAAAGTTTTAAAAAATATTTAGCAAAGGTGAATTTTATCTAATTTAACGCATTCTGTTCAACTGTATTTGCAAATTATTTTTAAGTATTTTTCCTTTTCTATTTATAGCCACAGCAACTATACTTGATGTCAGATTTTCATTTTTTGTACAAAGGTGAAAAATACCACGGGAGGTCATGGGTTCGATTCCCGGTCAAGTCATACCAACGATTTCCACAAACGGTACTAATATCTGTCTTGCATAGTGCTCAGCATTAACAGGTTAGTGTTAGGATTGATTGGACTGGTGTCAGGATAATGTGAATGGGTGGGACATCATGCTACATGTCTGTGGCATCAATATAAACTGTCACACTGCATACATCGCAGCGATATGACGAAATAATTGTTAAAGATACGTTACAAATCCTAATCACATACACACGACTCGTATACACAAAGATAATGAATATAAACTATGTTGATCCATGTTGAAAAGAAAAAAAAATCTTTTGAAAACGAATCATTTTTTTTTTATAACAGCGGTAATGTTTAATGACGGACTGATCATCAATAACATTTAAAGGCCTTTATGCTAGGATACCTTCTGACAAGTGTGACTGAAAAAAGACAATTATTGACGACAAGCCCACGACGTGCACAATATAACAGGAACGACACTCACTAATCATACAACAAGTTCACGTCACTTAACGGTCACTCAAGCTTTCCATGTATACAATTCATGCAGTGTAAGCCGTTTTATCCAGCTTTATTTCGCTAATACGAATGCATTTACTCATCCATTTACGAAATTTGATAGTATAATATACATATATATATATATATATATATATATATATATATATATATATATATATATATATATATATATATATATATATATATATATATATATATATATATATATATTATGAAGTACACATAATTAACGAGCAAAACTAAGGTAAGAAATGGGATAGAAGGATGAGTTTTACCTTAGCTTCTGCCCAACTTGAGAGTACATCCAACACTTTGTAACATCGGTTTCCATGATTTTCAAAACCTTCTGGACAAATGGCACTTAAACCTAATATACAACACATTAATATCTCATTCCTTGGACAGCGTTTATCAATCATGTAACTAACATTCATATGTCATTCACTGGACATAGTATATCAATGCTGTAACATACTTTGAAATGAAATATATCTTAGGGAAATAATGCGACGTTATTTTAAGATATTGGGAAAAATGTTGCACTCAGCTTCCTAATACATATGCACATACATTCTCGACAATTTCATATCTAATATGATATCAAGATGGTTGGCATTATAATTACGACGACGATATTTTGGCACGATATATATGTGTGTGTGTGTGTGTGTGTGTGTATAAACATATTTTATTTGGATCAAAGAGGATGCAAGGTCTGGGCCTGACGTCCCGCTTGCTAAAGGGAAGTGAAACGTATCTCATAGCCTCTCCTTTCCAGGTGTAGTGATCGCTGCAGGACCACTGTCTTGCTCTGATGGACAGGAGGTTACTTGCATATAGCCTCTCTTACACTATTGTGTCCACAACAGCACCTTCACGCGGGGCCCCTTGCTTTCACAGAGCCTGTTGTGTGGCGCGACCGAGTGCTCGACGGTATAACTGAGAGGGCAGACTGGGCTCATTAGCCTTGGCAGGCAGCCAGTCTGAGAGAAGGGAAACGCTGACTCCAAACCCGGGTAGATGAAGCTCGTTAGCCAGGTTAAGGCAGTTTTTCTAGGAGAAGAAAACTCTGATTGAAAACCAATGGTTCCACTGCTTTGTGGATATCTTCGGGAGAAGGAAAGGCTACGGGAATAAACCCAGACAGAAAATCCGGAGTGGAGCCCCCAAAGCGGCTGGATGTCGACTACGATTTCCTTCCGGCAGCTCCTGCATCCAAACTGGTGCCAAATGTCATGCTCAGCATTCCTTTGGACACAACCAGCAAGAACGAGAGGGGGATCCTGAAGCCTGGGAAACCTAGGATCTCCATATTCCACGCTCAGGCTTGCGCCCTGAAGAGGTCACTCCAGTCTCGCTACTAAGTGAAGAAACAACACGGAAGTTGACAGTTTACGGGTTATAAGTCCCACCCGATTGGCGTAAGGAATGGGCGCCACGGGTCAGCTTTAACGGTGGAATTTATCATCGTGTCCCACTGGCCATCTACCGCTCGCCTCAAGCCGGGCAGCCCCCGGTCAATAAGGTGTTGACCCGCCATAGTCGCACGGAGTGGGCTTTTCCATCAAAAACAATCTTCTGGGCTTGGTTGAACCTCCCGCAGGGGGCACTGAGCGTCTCTTGTTTGTCCGCCTCACCACAACTGCAGGTCCTGTCAACATCATTAGTGTCCACGCCACCATCTTCTCGTCTTCAGAAGACACAAAGGATCAGTTCTATGGGCAGCTGGATGAACAGATTAAAAGATGCCCCAAACACGAATCACTTTTTCTCCTCGGCGACTTCAATGCCAGAGTAGGTGAGGATCACGAATCATGGCCTACCTGCCTCGGATATCATGATACTGGAAAGACCAACGAAAACGGTCAGAGACTGCTGGAGCTGTGCACCTACCATGGCCTGTGCATAACAAACACTTTTTTCAAGGGTAAGCCACAACACAAAGTGTCATGGAAACACCCCAGGTCCCATCACTGGCATCAAATTGACTTGGTCATCACCAGGCGCTCTGCCTTTAACAGCGTCCTCTCCAACAGAACCTACCACAGTGCAGACCGCGACTCCGACCATGCCCTCGTGAACAGCAGGGTGAGACTACAGCCAAAGACACTACACCGTTCAAAACCAAAAGGACACCCACGAATAAACACCGCACAGATGTCGGTCCCGTCCAAGGTACAGGAGTATGTGTCCACCCTGGACAAGGCTCTCCAGGACCTGCCAGAGCACGACGCCACAGCCAAGTGGAACACCATGAAGGGTACCATCTACAAAACAGCCATGTCCACGTTTGGCAAAAAGGAACGACCCAGTCAGGACTGGTTCAACGCACACCTAACAAGGATGGAACCACTAATCGAGGAGAAACGAAAAGCCTTTATAACGTACAAAAATGCCCCAATGAACGGACGCATGCTGCTCTTAAACGTGCTCGAAGCAACACCCAACGCATCGATAGACAGTGCGCGAACAAGTACTGGCAACAACTGTGTGAAGGAATCCAGCGCAGTGCCGAGACCGTAAACATAAAAGGTATGTACAGTGGCATCAAGAAGGCTCTAGGCCCTACAGTGAAAGGGGTCGCTCCCCTGAAATCCATGATGAGAGAGAAGATCACAGACCGTGGGCAACATATGGCCAGGTGGGTGGAGCACTACTCAGAGCTATACTCCCTTGAAACGGTAGTCACTGCCCTCAGCAGCGTAAAGAATCTTTCCATCATGGAGGAGCTCGACGAAGTGCCAACCGTAGAAGAGCTAAGCAAAGCAATTGACTCCCTCCCAAATGACAAAGCACCAGGTTGTGACAGCATCCCGATAGAAGCTATCAATTGTGGGAAACCAGCACTGCTCCAACCACTGCACGAACTACTTTGCATCTGCTGAGAGGAAGGAACAGTCCACCAAAACATGCGTGATGCCACAATTGTGACCCTTTACAAAAACAAGGGCGACCGCAGTGACTGAAATAATTACAGAGGGATCTCGCTTCTTAGCATCGTTGGTAAAGTGTAAGCCCGCATCATACTAAACAGGCTGCAGTTGCTGGCAGACCGTGTGTACCCAGAATCCCAGTGCGGCTTCAGAGCAGGCAGGTCGACAACAGACGTGATCTTCTCTTTACGACAACTCCAAGAGAAGAGCAGAGAGCAAGGTCAACCACTCTACATGATGTTCATCGACCTCGCCAAGGCCTTTGACTTAGTCAGCAAAAAGGGCCTTTTTGACGTTCTCATTAAGATCGGTTGCCCTTCAGAACTCCGCAGCATGATAATCTCTTTCCATGCAAATATGAAGGGAACAGTCCTGTTTGATGGATCTTCCTCAACCTCCTTCCCAGTTAACAGCGGTGTGAAGCAGGGCTGCGTTCTGGCACCAACCCTATTCGGGATCTACTTCTCCTTGCTTCTGTCCTACGCCTTTGACTCGTCCACTGATAGCATATATATATACACATCAGGTCCGATGGGAGGCTGTTCAACCTGGCACGACTGCGCTCTAAGACGAAAGTGAGGGCTGACGCCGCTGTTGTGGCACACACTGAGGAAGCTCTTCAGAGACTGGGAGACCGTTTTTGCTGATGCCTGCATGCAGTTTGGACTCAACATCAGCCTGGAAAATACAAAGGTCAGCGTGCAAGATACCACCATTTCCGCTACAATCAAAATCAACGGTGTCATCTTAGAAGCAGTCAACAACTTTACCTCCCTGGGGTCAACCATCAGCAACACTCTCTCGCTCGATAAGGAGCTGGACAGAAGGCTTGGAAAGGCAAACACCATCATGTCACGACTGACCAAGAGGGTGTGGGAAAACAACGCGCTGACAGTGCAAACCAAAGTCAAAGTTTACCAAGCCTGCATTCTCAGCACCCTTCTATATGGAAGTGAGACCTTGAATACCTACATGAGGCAAGAGCGCCGGCTCAACTCCTTCCATATACGGTGCCTTAAACGCATCTTGAAAATCAGCTGGCAATTCCGTGTCCTAAACAGCGAAATCCTGCAGCGTGCAAACACCCACAGCATGTTCTCCCTTGTGAGCAAACGTCGCCTTCGATGGCTGAGACACGTCCGACTCATGGAGGATGGGAGGCTACCAAAGGACATCCTATATGGACAGCTGGCCACTGGCACAAGAAGAGTCGGCCGCCCCTCACTCCGTTTCAAGGATGCATGCAAGAGGGACCTGAAGGCATGTGACATAGCACCTGATGGCTGGGAAGTGCTGGCCGAGGACCGAGGCACCTGGAGACTGATAGTAAGTAAAGGTATCTCAGTCGCTGATACGAGGAGAGGTCAGTTGGCAGCAAAGAAACGTGTCAGAAAGGACCACGTGACAGCAACCACAGCAGCTCGGGCTTCCCAGCATGTCTGCACAAACTGCAAGAGGGACTGCCAGTCGCGCATAGGTCTCCGCAGCCACAACAGACGATGCCAGCAACCCGGAGACAGACGACACCCCAACGGCGCAATCCGCATGGTCTCCCGATACTAAGGCGCCAACGATGATTATGATTTGGAGCAAGCAATGCATAAAAACCATAACATATAATGTGTGTGTAAGAAACCTTTCATATATGTCCACTCTATAACAGGGCAAAAACAATAGGAAATATATTGGACTTGGCAGGGTTCAAATAAACAACCTCGTTTTGAATCCAGCAAGCTGATAACTGAACAAGCTCAGTTCTTGAGGAATGTAGAAAGATACAGGTGTTTAATTTACGGCCTAAGAACAGCATTGAACGCAGACACGATTCAAGGGTAAAGTAGGTATTGAAGATAAAATCGTTAACCTATGAACTCGTAAATGATACGTTACTTTAGTGTAGTCTTTATCAAGGTAAATGCCCATCCCCATCCCCATCCAGTTAACCAATAATTAATTATATTGTAAACGTGCATGACATCCTTAAAATGATTTCAAATTTTTAAATATGTTTACAAAATATACAGTATAAGCGCTTTGGATTGTTACGAGAATCACTGAAGATGTCACGAAAGATTGTAAAAATTGTAGGTAATACAGGCGACATTTTAATTGATACATTTACGTGAAGAATATTATCGGAAGCGCCAGTACAACAACTTGTTCTTTAATATTCCAGAGATGTTATTTTTAATGACCCATAAATACTGCAATTTTATTTCTGATGGAATTGTAGACGAAAAATGAAAACAAGATTAAAACTAAATGTCACCTAATTTGCGAACATCATTACCAGCAGCCAATAATGCAAGTATTTATTCGAAAGAAAAATGTAATAAGGTGTGTACCAAATAAAAACTTACTATCACCAGGAATAATTAAAATACATAAACCAAGAAAGTGGAAAATTCTCATCCTATTATCTCCTGTTCGGCGTTGTTGAAATGATTATGATACTTTATAAGGCCTTAACCTTAGGCGTGTGTGAGATTAGGATGAACGACACGTAGCAAACATTACTAATATTAATGGTGTTTGCAATCCTTATATGATACTCTCTGATTGAAAGAGAAATAAAGGTCATGGCCTATTTAAAACGTGGGACGACTGTGTGACTCAGATCGTGACATCGCCAGAGACATAGTCAGGCATTTGTTTTAATTTAGGCAACTTGTTCTAAACGAAGGGGTTACAACACGGGGTTGTAGATAGCATTATGTGTATTAGATTTTAAAGTGACCTGAAACCAAAGTGGTCGAGTGTACGATTTACCGATGCGCCATCGACTTCACCCTGTACATAGGTTTCCAGTTATATCACAAAGTCTGAAACACGACATGAATATATTTCGTTCTAGTATTTTGGTACTATGGAATTAAAAGAATGAGTAACTGATTCACCAAAATGTAAAGACTATTCTATATATGTTGGCGATAATGTGACAAACAAACAAAATAACAACAATTCAAAAGAAAGTGCTTAAGGGGCATCTAAAAAAGGATATCCATTCAATATTACTGTAAGAAGTCACTGGACAAAGTCGTATTCACTTTCCAAAATAAAATTATGTAAAGTTTACATTTTTAGGCGACATAAGAACCTACTTTGCCTGGAAGTATGGTCCTGATGCAGTAAATACCTTTTTAATTCCTTGGCAAAAATACGTGGACAGAATGCATTAGATAAGATAACTAAAACTGTGTTGCATAACCTTGGGAAGTATTCACCATTGTGGTATATCATAACGATACACATGAAAGCTCTTTTGTTCTGGTTAAAATGTAAATCATTAGAGAGTACTTCATATTTGTTTTCTGTGTGTTGCCGTTTATATGGTAATGCATGGGAAATATCATGTGACATGAATGGTATTGTACATCATATGCGAAAGGTCTCCGAACATTACCTCTTCGTCAACACGAGGTTGTAGATACAAGTATGCACGGTAGTCATGGTAATATGTTGTTGTGGTGGTAGTAGTGTGACTCATTCAAGTTACATCTTAGCTGATGTCCAGGGTTCAAAATTAGGGGCTGTCCATTGAGCCAGTGCTGTTATATTTACTGTGGGGCTATATATATGTGTAATGTCAATAGTCCAATGACTAGAAAAGTGTTGATTTGTCACTGTTCAGCGTTTGTAAGGACAAGTGAAGAAGTTTCAGCAGGACTAGTACATTTTTCAATCTACTTCTACTTTCGACTACAAAGAATATGTTAAATGTTAGATATGTGGTCAAGAAAGATGCCAAATACATATTAAAGATATTATTGTACGTTACAAGAACTGTGGCAAAAAGAAATGGGATTTCCATTGGAACACTATGAATTTTCCACTGTCTTCAAAAAATAGATGACTGTTACTTTGGTTTTATGCCGGGTTTTGTGGTAACTTCGTTGGCAAAATGTCTGACTGACACCCAAAGGATCACGGAAATTGTTACCCACCCAAGTCAGCCTCATTCAGCTGACTCTATACCCGTGGGAAAGGCACTTAACTTCCATCTCAAATCCGATGTACAGCCAATAATGTGGTAAACGTCCCATTAAAACTGAGAAAAAAAGTCATCTCCAAAGCAGATTGGATTAAACATACTAGTGTGTCCCCATGCAAGACCCATCACTCTATTGCCATATCATGATACAAACTTTCATTTGTTGAAGTATCAATACAAAAAGATTAAGTCAATTAGTCATACTGCGCAACTTTTTGCATATTATGTGGATACATAGATCATAAATTTACAGATCTAATAAATAATTCTGTCTGAAAACAGATAATAATCTGTGAGGCTTGATTATATATATTTTCAATGAAGCCTGCATTGTTAAATGTCTTTCATACAGAAAGGTTTCTGTGAGGTTAGATTATAAATATTCTCCATGAAGACTGCTTTATTCAATATGTCTTTCATACAGAAAGGTTTGTGAGGTTAGATAATATATATTTTCCAAGAAGCCTGCTTTTCAATGTCTTTCATACAGAAAGGTTTGTGAGGTTAGATTATATATATTTTCCAAGAAGCCTGCTTTTCAATGTCTTTCATACAGAAAGGTTTCGTGAGGTTAGATTGTATATATTTTCCAAGAAGCCTGCTTTTCAAAGGTTTCTGTGAGGCTAGATTACCGTATATATATTCTCCATGAAGACTGCTTTATTCTTTCATACAAACAGGTTTCCCAATGACAGTATTAATTTGTTGGATTTAAAATATCATTATATAGTACAATCCCATTATTATTACAGCCTTAATTATACTAATATAAAATACATGTATTGATCATGCTATAGTTCTCATGCGTCATGGTATTTTTTGTAGTAATTCAGTTATAGTTAATTTTGTGTCTTTGGGTTAAATTACATGAAATCGTACAAAAATTAATGACCTGGGCATTCATCCGCACATAAAAAACACAGGCAATATATACCATGTTAAGGCCTCAGATAATTTTGAGGTCACCTTTCTCATGAGATCAATAGGAATTTTATAGAATATTCATGCATTATTATTTTTTATATAATTTCTTGTTTATATGCCTGGACAACTTTTATGCAGGGAAAAATATGTCTTTCCTACTCGAATGGTTTTAATATTAGGGTCAGGAGGTTGTTCTTTTTAAAAAACATATATAATGTGATTTTGTTTTTTAAGCATAGGGATGATGGTGCTATGGTCAACAGTGAGAACCAGATGGTTGTCTGACCGGAAACATATTTCTTTGTTTGATATTACAGTGTAATGTCAATCCATCCATCACTAGTATCTTTTCTGTAAATGTTTTTCATGATCTAAAGTTACATAACTAGCTTGCTCTTTTGTTAAGGGAAACATCCTATTGGTTTGGTGGTCAAATGTTACAAGTTAGATAACAGTTACTGACTGATTAGTGCAGTGGTTTCTGCACAGTGAAATTAGTTTTTACTTGCATAACAGACCGAGATAAAACTTTGTGAACAACTTTCACTTGGGTTAGAGAAGAATCTTATCAATCTTGTGTGTGTAAGGTACAGTGTACAGTACAGTGTGTGTACAGTCAGAGGTCATTGTAAGGGGAAAGAAAAATGGTTTGAATTTCTTGACCATGTACCTTCACAGTTTTAATAAGAAATCAATAGATTCTTGGGTCCCGACATCGGTCACCATGTTTAAGGCAAGTCTAATAAGAACATAATTGTTTTTGCACTGTTTGGTTCGAGGCTGGATACAATGACCAGAGGTCCAGATCACCGAGACCCACATGCCAGTAATCTACGAAGTAAAGCATGCTCTATTTGTGCAACACAAAAGATTATTAAACATGGGGCAGACATTTAATTTAATTTAATTTAATGTGCCGTTGATATCACACTTTTCAAAGGTCAATATGGCTTGCATGGACTGTAATGAAGATCATCAGAGGAAATTGAGAATGAGAGAGATGTTTCTGTTGTGCTTGGGTAAACGAGACCATCTGGAGTATGTAATGATGTGAATGGACTAGTATAGAGAGACATACAGACAGACAGTTTAAAAGCATGTTTCAGAAAAAAAAAACGATTGAGATGTAATTAAATCGAATAATTATAGGCATTTTTTATACCGTGGCTCTACTGCAATTTAGAACATTAGTACAGAGTACAGAACATAAACTTAATTGTTAAAAATTAGATGGTTAATGAAAGTCCCGAGTGGCAGAGTGGTATAAAGCTCTCTCCGTTATGGATCACTGCCATCTCACCTCTGTCTGCGTGGGTTTGAGTCTAAGATTCGGCTAATGTAGTTATGTGGGAAAGCTTGCCAGTAGCTTCTCATGGGTGGGTGGTTCTTTCTCCATCATTAATACTGGCCGCCATCTATAAACTATCGTGTGCTGAAAAATGGCGTTAAACCCTACAACAACAACAAAACCTTGAAAACTAATTGAGATTTTGTACGTGTTGTTGACATCTTAGAAATGTCATTGAATTATACCCAAAACTTCTTGCATTTTTCTAAGTGAATATAAAAGAATAAAAATTGAGTATACAACTTGTTTAATTTAGAATGTTTTGTTCTTCATGTATTTTCCCCAAACAAACAATGACTTCATAAATAAGATGGGATAAAATTAATTCAGTCAAATGACACATTACACAGGTAGTTACAACACAGGTAATTGTCCCCTTGTTCTATCTACATAATAATTATTTTTGTGGGTTTTATCGATCCTACACTTGTACATATGTTTTAATCTGGCAGGACACAAGTGTACTGTCTGTGTCAGGCTTCAAACATTTTCCACTGCAGTACACTAAAGAAGCTTGGAACCGTTTTCATAATCACCTAAAAGGATTTTACTATAGGAGTTGTTAGAAAATTTCTGCTTTACATTAGATCAAGGCAGAGTTAAGGTGACATCTCTGGTGGCCTAGTTAATTCAAGCATCTGTGTCAGTTTGCAGGTTGGAAACATGTCTGAGTCATACAAATCACTAATACGCATGGTACACACAGCTGCATCGCAAGGTGCTCAGTATACAGAAGTTAGTGTTAGGATTGGTCTGCCTGTTGTCAGGATAACATGACTGGATGGGACATGATGATGCATGTATGTGGTATAATTGCTAGACTTTACATTATACTTCCACACTGCAGACATCATAGCGACATGACTGATGTTAAAAAAAAAAGTCTATTTTGAAAATCCAAATCTCAATATCATCGGGGTATGAAATGGACATATATATTCCCAGGTTGAGAGTGTCACAGCAGTCCATAACCATCAACTAAATTTGAAACATAGCAATCATGTTTATGGCTGTGAATGTTATTATACTAGCTAAGTTTTGTTTCATATATAACTGATGCTTAATTGACTTCTCATGATTTAATTTCTTACTGAAAGGGAATGCAGAACATAGTGACCTATTTCATAGTGTGGTATACCTTCATATCACCCATGAATTATGTTATAATAAAAGTCAAATATGTTCAATAGATCCTACAGGAAGAAAAAATAATGGCAGCATAACTTTCATTACACTTTGTAGTATAAATTGTACTAGACCTGTATATGACCCAGCATATTTGCTGGTTGCATGGTTTCAGCATCCCATTCAGTACATTAGTATCATGCTGAGTAACTAATTGACTTAGCATGGCCACATAGCAACTATATTAAATTACCCATGCATTATGAAAATATTGTAACTATTTTGAAATACCCATGTATTATGAAAATGCAGTAACTATTTTGAATTACCTGTGCATAATGAAAATATTGATGGGCTGGCAGGCAGTGAGGATGAGCTTGCCTTCTTAGTGAAGAACCTAGATGAAACATCTTCCAGATTTAACATGGAGATAAGTGCAGAGAAGACAAAGCTGATGACATATAGTGTTAAGTCAGAGGACAGGAACTGGAAACAGTGGGCCAATTCGAATATCTTGGTTCCATAATCACAGAAGGGGAATCAAGTACAGAAAGTTTGTCACAAGAAGCACAAACAATGGCTGCTATGTCAAAGCTAAGACCCATCTGGAGAGACAAGAATATCTGTCTAAAAACTAAATCAGACTATTATTGAGAGCACTAGTCATCTCAGTTTTCTGTATTCAGGTGAGGCCTGGACCCTGATAGCAGAATTACAATGAAGAATCCAGGCACTTGACGTGAGATACTGCAGAACTATCCTTGGCACAAAGGTGGCCATTATGAAGGCCTCCTCACCACTGTCAAAAAGAGAAAGCTAAAATGGTATGGCCATGTCACTAGAGCCAACAGTCTATCCACAACAGTACTGCAGGGCAGTGTCAAAGGTGGCAGAATGAGAGGTAGAGAAAAAAAGTGGACTGACAACATCACAGAATGGGCCAGGAAAAGTTTTGAGGTTCACAGGCATTGACACATGATCAAGACAAGTGGAGGGAACTGGTCAGATGTTCAGCAGCACAGTACCTCAATGACAGCACTAGGTCAAGAGACTGATGATGATGATGATGATGATGATGAATGAAAATATTGCAACTATTTTTAATTACCGATGCATTATGAAAATGCAGCAACTGTTTTGAATTATCCTTACATAATGAAAATATTGTAACTATTTTGTATTATCCCTGCATAATGAAAATGTAGTAAAAATTCTGAATTACCCCAGCATAAAGAAAATGAAGTAACTATTTTTAATTACCACAGGCCTGCATAATGCAAATGTAGTAACTACTTTGAATTACCATTGTATAATGCAAATGTAGTAACTATTTTGAATTACCCTTGTAAAATGAAAATTTAGTATTTTGTATTACCCCTGCACAATGAAAATGTAACTATTTTGAATTACTGGTACTCCTGACTTATGACAATATAATAACAATTTTGAATTACCCACACATAATGAACATGTAGTTAACACTACTGATCTACCCCAGTATAATGAAAATGCAATTAATAACTATATTGAATTACCACTGTATAATGAAAATGTACATTGTAGTTAACTATTTTGAATTACGCCACCATAATGAAAATGTTGTAACTACTTTCAATTACCAGTACCCCTGCATAATGAAAATGTACTGTAACTATTGTGAATTATACAAGCATAATTTAAATGTCGTAGCTATTTTTAATTACCTCTGTATAATGAAAATTTAGTATCTATTTAGAGTTTCCTTTGCGTAAATAAAACAAAAGTGTTTCCTATTGCACTAGTATCAAATTAGGGTTGGCAGGTATTTTTATAAAAAAAATAAAGTATATAAACAAATCAAATGTGGAGATCAATTAAAATGAAGTTGGTGTGTTCACACAATCCAGCTCAATTTTATTTGAGAAATGTACTTTAATTCTAAACATAATACTATACTAAAGCATGAAAAATTAAAATTTGGATATTATTATCCACAAAAGACCTTCAGAGATAAAACATGCCTATTTTTCTCATTCAAGATATTCTGGAGTATGCTGTTATAGGGTTTTATGCCATTTTTCAGCACACAAAGAAAGAACCACTGACCCACAAGAAGCTACTGGCAAGCTTTCTCAGATAACCACATTGGCCAATTCTGATACTCGAACTCATGCCGACAGGCTAATTGGCAGTGATCCATAACAGAGAGCGCTTTAGACCACACAGCCACTCAGGGCCCCTATTCTTGAGTTAGAGGTTAACTTTGGTGTGAAGGACCGGGCGTTAGGGAAGTCGCAATAAATGGAGCAACTAACTGAGATCCTTCAATCTATTTGTTTGTTTTGTTTGTTTTTTTATGGTTTAACGCCATTTTTCAGCACAATATAGGCTATACATGGCGGCCAGTATTATTGGTGGAGGAAGAACCCGGAAAAACCCGGAAAGAACCACCGACCCACGAGAAGCTACTGGCAAGCTTTCTCACATAACTACATTTGCCGAATCTTAGACTCGAACACACGCAGACAGAGGTGAGATGGCAGTGGTCCGTAACGGACAGCGCTTTATTCAATCTATTTGTTTCATGCTGAAACATCTAATCAATACTTGATGAGAAATTTGATATTACATATAAAAAAATTTTTTAAACTCCTGACCTCATGTCATAAAATCTGTATTAGTTCCTATATTTTTATGTAGTATCTAGATTAAGCAAAATAAGTCATTAGTTTAGCAAAATGTATCTAAAAGTAAAGGTCTCTAATATAATTTAATTTAAATTTAGAATAAGGTGACCCAAAACTTTAAAATAATATCAGGACTTGAATTGTTTTCTCTTTCAAAGTTCTCTTGTGCATGCATAAAACATAAACACGAAAAACATACAAGTTATAGATTTTAATGCATTAATTTCATGGTCATAAGACTACACATTAGGTGCAAAACAATAATAATCTGATCTAATGAACTGGACCCAAGACCCACACAATCCCTCTCTTTTGGTCCAAACTGGTCATATCTATCTGTATCCTTAATACGAATGAACTGGGCTCCTAAAGCCACATATAACACAAGGATTTTCTTAGAACATAAAACCATAAATGTATTTTTAGTATCACCATATTGAAACATAGAATGAAACTACAGAGTGTAGAGTTCTCAGAATAAGCAATGAGTGCATACTTTTATTATCACACACATATATATATATATATATATATATATATATATATATATATATATATATATATATATATATATATAACTACATAACATTATTCTATAAGAGATCAATATGATGTTAGATGCTGCAAAAAAAAATACACTGCTGATTATTTCATCGACTTATTCATTCAACCATTTGATGGTCAAGGTATGGTATGGACTCAATTTATTGATAAATTGATATATCACTTCATAAATTCACTACTTTCTCTGCATTTAGAAACTTTGGCTAAAAAGATCATTATATATATATATATATATAGAGAGAGAGAGAGAGAGAGAGAGAGAGAGAGAGAGAGAGAGAGAGAGAGAGAGAGAGAGAGTTTAAGAAACAAGTTAAACATTTCCTCTTAGCAAACACATTATGCCATGAAACAAAGAATGAAGGACGTAGCAAAAAATATCTTCAATCTGTATTGTTCTTTCTAAATATATTAGTCACTTAGTACAAAGTGCCCCCCCCCCAATATTGCACTGCACCACTTCTAATGTGATTATGGTCATTGATTGAATTTAATTTATTATTTTTAAATTTTTCCATTTAATTTAAGGATTTGACCATTGAACAGAAATTATAATGTTATCTCACATCATCACATAACCCGCCTGTGCCTTCAGCATTATTATGACATGATCTTATTGGAGATTATGTTTGTACAAGGTAAATCCCATGAAAAGAACTCGAAGGAAAAAAAGCACACAACTAATCCATATTTTTATGTGCTAGTAGTATCATGTATCATCAATAAAGCAAGAATCCGTTTCCAGTCTTTTGAAATTCCACCGAAACAAAATTTAGAAGAAAAAAATTAAAATGTCTAAAATAAAGACACTATCAATTTTAACACCAGCCAAAGTCTGCTCCTTTGTGAATCCAGTCTTATGTAATTTCACTAGATGAAAATTTAGAAAAATCTTAATATTGTAAAATTAGAACTCTGTTATCAATTTTAATCCTGTTTAATTTAAATTAAGGTCTTGTTTTGTAATCTGATATAAGTTTATCTTCCAAGTCGCTGTATTCTTTGGACAACTTGATAACTTGGGCGTCATACTCCTGGTCAACTTCAGCACTACGCTCAAACTGCCTCTGCATAAAATCCTCCCAATTCTTTTTCCGCTGTTCTCTCTGGTCTTCAAGGTATGGAATCTAAATTAATTGATCAACACATTTTGTAGAACAACATTTCTTGTCTTGCAATAAGAGTAATGCTATATGCCAACTAAAATACTGAACATAGAACTTTAACACTATTGATGTATTTGCCTTAAAGAGATCTACTTGAATTAAATGTCTGGCAAAAGTCGTAACTAACATCTACATAATCTCATTGAGATTTACCAAAATTATCATAAAGTTGCTGATTGGTCAGCAGACAAGTTATGTTATAATATTCAATGAAAGAAAAGTTCACTTGGTGCAGATCTGAATCTTCTGAGTGAGTCTAGATTTTACAAGATATTTGCTTACCAGTTTTTGTCTTGCTTGTAATTTTCACGAGTTGATGAGTACATTAAAACTTGTAATTTGTTGTACATAAACAAAACTTATTTGTATGTGGGTATGAAAAAGATGTATGTAAAAGCTTGTTTTAAAAAAAGTATTGTTTTGTAGTACTGACAGGGTACAATTAAGTATCAGACAAAAATAGATCTAAATATCATATTTCATACATTCTCTCTTTGCAGTACTAATGTATAAAAGATATGATTTTTATTTCATTTTGCCTCATGAATCTAAATACAACAAACAAGATGATACCCAAAATGGTTTTCATTGTTACTTCATAATGTGTCAGTTTCACTGAGAGAGAAGACACAACAGAGAGCAAAGACAGAATGAAGACTGAAATAATACCATTGTGGTGGTGTATAAGATCATTTGCAGTTTTTTAAAATTCATAACTGTTATGATGTGTCATATGGCAATGTGATTTTATTATAAATTATGTTTCTCAGATGAAACTTACCTTATCACGTTATATTTGGACAACTTTCGATGCTAATCTGAATGCAGCTCTAATGTATAGACTAAGGCAAGTAACTCTTGTAAATTAGTTCCCCTTCCCAATGAAACTCTTTGCAGATTAATACCCTTCCCACTAGCAAGGTGGCTAACACTATGCCAGTTCTACACTTAATCAACACCTTAAAAGGTGGAAGTGATTAGTTGTAAAGTGATAAGGTAAGCATCGTGAGAAAAACAAATTTCTATATATATAAAACTTGCTTTATCTGACCATGCTACATTAGGAGAACAGTTATGAGCTGAAGATGTTTAGCCCTTACCTGTGTCACCCAGTAGCAGCATGATTACTCTCTAAAATGAACAACCTCTGGTAATACAAACACAGCAAGAAAATTTTATAATACATTAGAACAGGAGACCATGTGTAATTTCACCCTTGATTACTGTCTCACCATGGCGATTCCAATGAAAGTCGCAATTTCATTTCTGGTTCAAAGGTCAAGTTTTTATGACGTGTGGTGACTGACTGTGCAGACTCTAGTCATTGACAACATAAATCCCATCGGTTATGTCTTCAAAGTGGATGAGTGTGTGTGTGATTTGAATTTTTAACACTTGTTCAGTCATATCGCTATGACTGCACACCACTTTTTCTGTGGAAGATATTTTCAACTTGGAGGTGACATGGTCTTGCACATTTCTGAATGTCTAACTTGAACATCTTGGTTGATGCCTTCTCGAACACAAGGATGATTATATTGATATTTCTCAGAGAAAGATGCCAAGATATGTGTTAACGGTTCCATACTTAGGTGGACCAAAATTGTTCATGAGGAACAAGGTCCGACTTCTCTGCAGTGAGGTGAAGTAGTGTTGTTCAGGTCATGAACCAAACACCAAATCAAAATAGTTTTGTTGTATATCTTGCAGAAACACCACTGTCTGTGTAGTGAACATCCAAAACAAACAGTAACAGCTGAAATTCTTAGGTTTGGGGCCATAATAATTGGTATTTTAGAAGTATGCATCGGATAGGTCAAGATTAATTGTATATTCATCACAAGTCTATCACAGGTCTCAATTGTTACTGCACATTGTAACCAGAAATGTTTTGTAGTTTTTGTACTATCTACATTACAAGCTGAAAAGCTGGATTTTATTGTGTAAACACAACCCTCTTCACAGGATTCAATTAGGAGCTACTTCAACAAAAGTGGATTGGTCCAGGTAAGGAAATCCAAAGACATTTGGACATAGTTTGGATTATCATCATTCTTTGTGAATCGTTTATCCTAATAAAGCCATAAATAAAATATCTGGCACCTTAGATGAGTATCCAGACAGTTTCAGTAATGAAATATCAAATACAAAGTATTATGGGTAATACTGGTCCATGGCTTCACTGATATTGTCCATGTTTAAACTGTAAACACATATACAGTATGTTCCAACACTCTTTCTGCATAAATATGAGTTGGGGCAGTTTGGTGTACAGACAAGGCGTCTTGGATATTCAGTGAGAATAATTAATATTTCTAATCAACACAGTGTATTACTGTGCTATTTGTGGTATCCTTTTGAGAGGGTATATTGATACCACACATGGTAATGATCCTACCGTATTCATGGATACAGTATGCTCTGGTGCTGTTTCCTGCATCTGCATGGAATGGGCATCTTGTAATATAATCACCAATAAGACTAATGGCTTGGACATGAGGTCTATATAAACATCGTCCTTTCTGCGGTAATTGTGCAACTTTTACGAAACAAAGAACCAAGTATTTTCAAACTAAAGTGCACATACAGTGGTCCCCCTCTTATACGGCCACCCCTGCTGCACCGGAAAAGTGGCCTTATAAGGCGGGTGGCCGTTCCAGAGGGGGGGGCTAAATTTATTATGAGAAGTACATGTATATGTAATGTACGTAGTAAGAAAGCTACATACTTCAAAACATTAAATATCTTAGTCTAAATGAAACATTAATCAATAAAAGTTTTTTTTGTTATAATAGCAAATTTATTTCAACTGAATATATGTTACTATTTTTGCTTTCTTGGCGTAAGTTTGATATGCGAATGGGTATTGTTTTCATGCACATTGCAAATGGATTCAAAAACGTCGTTTACATCTTGGTACATACATAATTATCTTTCCATTTGCTCCATTTTCCCACTGCTGCTGAATAACCTTCTTATCAGTTATTACTTTGTTTATTCAAATTATTTCAACATAAACTTGTTTTTACGAGTCTTTTGACGTTTTGTACATACAATTGTTCGGCATCCCCCCCCCCATGTCGTCGAGTAGAATAACCGACTTTCTTCGAAAATAATGTATCCGTTAACGTGATGACATTTTAATGTTTGGTAATGATTTATTCGGTTATTGCTGACTGTATGCGATTTAATTATGCAGACAAAACTTGTGTCGAGTCTGCCGAAATATATCCTTCGTAGGAAGCCATTTTGTGTGGTCACGTGATTTTTCCGGTCTTTGTCTGGTACCCTATTGTCTTTTTTAAGGTTGTCTGTGTGTGCCAATGTACAAAATCTATTTCTAGCCTATGCTGACCTTGTTATGATTATAACAATTACGTCTGGTTATAATCATCAACGAGAAGTACTCAACATAGGTATTAAACCCCAAACTCTATCATAACATTATTGAGCCCATTTCCTGTAAACATCGACTTTCACAGATAACGATATACTATAAATTTTTGGTCGACACTTTTAACGGCGACTTGACACTCGGAGACGTGTTATCTACGATAGAGATAATCAAAATTGCTTACCTTACGTCAAGATTTGAATTAATTATTGGTTCTGGATACATTTAAAAATAAAATGTGGCCGCTCGTGAGGGGTAAATTTTATATTATTGCACAAAAATGCTGGCCGCTGGTCACGTTAGCCGGGTGGCCTTTCGTGAGGGGTACTTTTGAACAGAAACTCGTCGGTGCCAACGAATTCTGGCCGTTAGGAGCGGGTGGCCGCTGGTCAGGGGAGCCGTACAAGAGGGGGACTACTGTACTGCAGACACCATAGTGATAGAACTGAACAAATTTTAAAAAGATGCATTGCAAATCCAAATCACACACACACCACTTTAATTCACTCTAGGAAGGCTGGATTATGGGGTAGCAGAGAAAGTTATCCAAACATAATATAATCAGGAATTTAAAAGTATGTGACTTTGGTAGGGATTTGAAAGTAATTATTTATTCTTGCAAATATGAGCTCAGAGAGTGGTTGTCTGTGTGTATTTTGGCAACAGTACACATTGAGTAATAAGGCCTTGGTGATGATCTGGAAGTGAAATCTGTGTGCTCTTTACTTGCTGTTCTGTTTACAGTTCAGCATCTAAAACAAATGCTGGTGAACCCTTGACAAGAACTTCACCGTGAAGTCATCTTTGTAGGTATTTTAGATTAACATCTGATTTGTATGGACTGTCAGACAGTGGAAAGGTCAGTACTGAGAAATATATGTAGAGAACAAATAGTAAAATTAATTGTGATGTATGTCCATTGTTCAAACAACCATAATATTGTAATGACAAAAGATCACATGTTTTTCCTTTTTGCCAATAAATATAAGGATGATTTGACAAATAGACTCTGAATAAAACAGTATCAATAATGATAGTATTACCTCGATGTTGTTTTCCTTTTCTTCAATCTTTTTACAGACCTCTGTGGCAACTTTCACTAGAAAAGAAGAACACAGAAAAGGATCACTGTCTAATTGAGATGGACAAGGAGGAGGGGCTAACTAACTTGGCATCTTATTAAAGATGGGCATGGATAGGGGCTCAACTAACGGTATATAATAATGTTATAAAATTATTAGCATTTTGTCTGCCAGATTCAACATGTTCGATATCTGGTGCACACATGTGCCAGTAAAGCCATCTAATTACCATTTAATTATTGCTAGACAATCTCCACCATTCACCATGAGAGTGTTAAGTCAATCTCAAGACTATAAGAAAATATTCTGTAGCAAATAATACATGCTTACAAACAAAAGTACTGTCAATAATCAAGAATAATCGTCTAAAACTGTAGTAGACTGTAACTGCAGTTTCCTGCATGTTTCTTCCATCTAAAAGTACACAACTTTTTTTTCCAGTAAATACAATCTATGAATATTTGATGGACATTCTGAAACCAATTTTGAATATGATTATGAATAAATACTAACCTGTTCATAGCTAGGTATAATGAAATACCTGTCCGATTAAATTCAATATTTCCAACAAAGTGAAGATCAAATTGTTACACTATATGATTCTTCAATCAAACTAACATTTATTACCAATAGCCTTCAGAGCAAATTTCTAACAGCTCTTCCAAACATGAATGCAAAACTGATTCGTCTTTTAAAATAATTGGATTAGGAATTACAAAAATTACAGGACTGGAGCATTTACTGGAAACTTTCAGATCTACTTTATAGGGGAGGTAATGTGGAACATATGAGGTTCATGGACATTAAAGATTAAAATGGTTTTTCTTTCTTCTAACACAAAAATATGAAAGAAAAATACATGCTTTGTCATCATCTTAATCTTATTACAAATAAATGAAAAGAAACATTTTCACTTAATGCAACAGTTATAAATTTAAGCTGACTTCGTTCTTGTATTCTAAGACTTCTAATCTCCACATAAATAAAGTCATTTCATATACATTTACTTTCAAATGCATATTGTGCAAGCAAGAAATAATAACGCATAATTACATCCTTGCCAACCCTAGTAATACCTTCTCAGTATGGCAAATTTTTTCACCTAAGTTAGTCCAGTTTTCGGTTAGGTGTAATAAAAGCTATTCTCAAACTGGAAATATGTATTTAAAAGTAAAAAAGTGGGAATCAAAACCAATGGTAATCAGTGTTCAACTAAGCCTAAAAACTGTTAAATTGGAACTTAATTATCTTCTGTACAGTTTCACAAATTGTAGCTCCGATCCCTACAGAGCTCAATGCTTTCTTGCCATTTCTTAAACTAATCCTCAAAAAATTTCTTTTAACTGCTATATCAATCATCTTTCCCACAATGTGACATACTCAAATCAATGTAACATGTTAACCGCACTAAAATGCTTCATATCCTGGATTTGACCACAAGAATCTTAGTATTCCCTTTCATTATTCTGTACTATTAAAACATTTTAAGAGGTTTATTGCCCCTTATGTTCTGAAAATGTATAACTTGATGTTATAGGTAATATGTTATAGGTTGAGGTAACATATACACAGTGTGAAGCAATAAAAGTACTCTAGTAAAATCAGTCTTGTTTTTTTTTTTTTACTAATTCCACTGTGAAACCTGGATCCGAATCAAACACAGACAAGCGAGTATCTGGATTTCCATAATATGTGCTTTTATTCTGCAAGCCCCCATTTTATTTAAGGGCTATTTTCATCAGACTTATGGCAAAATCGTACAGGTTTGCAGGTTTGTAGTAGGCTTCTTTTCATGCACAACACCAAAGATAATGCACTGTTTTGTTAAGAACATCATACAGAAATTTAAAAAAATGCAAAAAATATTCAATACAAAAGTTAAACTATTGAACTTGTCCCCACTACTGTCATGATCAGGCATACAAATATTATTTTAAAAAATGTAATTTACAGTTCTTTACATCTGAACTTATAAGGAACTCCCTAAACAAGAAAACACACATAAGGTGTACCTATTTTTCACACAATGTTTATGAAGTGATAGGAAATAGACCAACTGACATATGGCACGTAGAACAACATGCCAATGTCCATACAGGGTGCCCGAGAGGCTGAGTGGTCTAAAGCGCTTTCGTTACGGATCACTGCCATCTCACCTCTGTCTGCATGGGTTCAAGTCTAAGATTGGGTTATGTGAGAAAGCTTGCCAGTAGCTTCTCGTGGGTTGGTGTTTTTTTTCCGGAGGCTTTCCCAGGATCTTCATCCACCAATAATACTGGCCGCCATGTATAGTCTATCGTGTGCTGAAAAATGGCGTTAAACTCTACAACAACAACAATGTCCATATAGCTTATGGTAAAGACAGAGAATTAAAAAAGGTGCTAAATGCTCACAGACACATTTTGTCAATGAACAGAAAATATTTGCATGTTGCCCAAAACCTAAGAAAGTTTTATCTAGCATTAAGGAGAGACGGGTGAAAATTTCTTACACTTGGCAATCAAGTTGGTAAGAAATGCATCCATAGCATCTTTGCTCTCTGGCAAAAATTTATCCTTTATATCTGTCACAGCAGTTTCGATACTTCTGAGTCTCACCTTCTCACGATCCCCTCGTTTCTCCTGGAAACAAATTACCAAAATTAATTTTTTTAAGAGAAAAAATAATGAAAAATTATGTATAATTTTTACTTACATTAAGTTCCAACAAATATTCTGATCAACAATTACTTGATGCTGCACCCATGCATTAACAACAGGCATTTGTTTGTTCCTTCAATGTTGGCCTTCACGTTGACCTAAATAATGCATGCTTGTCAAAGCAAGCTGGCACAAATATTAAATAAAAGCAATGGAATTTGATTGAGCTTTGCATTTTCCAAAGTGATTTGTGATTGGGAAATGTTTATTTTGCCATGAAAGTTTCATCTTCTGCTGGAAGAAGTAGCTGTATTTATGTTTCTGATGTCTACCAATGGCGGCATAAAACACAAATTAAATTTACAATATCCTGAAAGTTAAATACGTTGCTGTTAATGAAGCTGACTGTGAGCCACCTCATGAAGTTGTGAACAATTTTCAATTCTTGACAGGTTTTGCCGTATGATAGCCTTATTAGCTTGCCAGCTGCAGCAAGATAATTAGGCAAATCAAAATCTAGGCCAAGTACAGGTAACAGGTACACAATAAACTACTGGCACCAATAAATATTGTAGTCAATAATTTAGTAAAAATGTGTTTGTCAATGAAAATTAAAAAAATATACATCTACATCCTATTGGTGATAATGAATATTGTAGTTAAATGTTATTGACCTGTGTTTGTCAACAACAGGAGGTACGTTTTGTCTTTTATGTATCCGGTTATATTTGTAATTTCTAATGGAATGCAACTGATGCATGAATTTTCTAACATGTAACATACATCTGAGTTCATGGAGTTTTTCAAATACAATGTTTATTACTTAAATCATTGTGGATTATTTTGGGGGGGCCCCAAGCGGACGAGTGGTCTAAAGCGCTGTCCGTTACGGACCACTGCCATCTCACTTCTTTCTGCGCGTCTTCGTGTCTAAGATTCGGCAAATGTAGTTATGTGTGAAAGCTTGCCAGTAGCTTCTCATGGGTCAGTGGTTCTTTACGGGGTTTGTCCGGTTTCTTCCTCCACCATTAATACTGGCCGCCATGTATAGCCTATATTGTGCTGAAAATGGTTTTAAACCATAAAAAAACAAACAAAACATTTTGGATTTTACTACAAAAAGGTAAATCAAATGTATATATATCTATATATATATATATATATATATATATATATATATATATATATATATATATATATCTATATATATATATATATATATATATATATATATTCATACAGTAGAACCTGTCTTGAGAGACCACTTCGTTTGCCAAAAAGATATGGCCTCTCAAGATGGGTGGCCTCTCATAACAAGTCATACTGCTATATAATAATTACTTTTGTGCATTGAGAGTGTGGTCTCTCAAGACAGGTGGTCTCACATAGCAGTGGTCTTTCAAGACAGGTTTTACTGGATATGTGTATTTCAAACTCACTGTACCTTCATTTAATTTCTATTGTTTATTTATTAAAGAGTAAATCCTAGTCCCTGACTATAGATCATCCCTTACATATGAATTTCACTTGCACGTGAAATTGGTTATCTTTTCAGACATTCCCCCAAACCATCTAGACATCTGCATATGTTGTCAAAATTACCTCAGTCCCAAGGATATCAAGATAAATGGGGAGATATGTATAATTTTAGTGAAAAAGTTACTAGTTGTTACCTTATTTTGGAAGAACTTAATGTGCCATCATGAAATATAATTATTTAGTAACTTAACGATGATTTAGTTATGCTAAACAAGAAACATACTCAAGCAAGATGGCATTGACCTTGTGAACGATGCATACACGACAAATGATAAAAACTAAAATACATCCATGCAATACAAATGCTGTAACAAAAAATGTTAACTTAAGTTGGTCTGAAAATGATCCATGTAACACTACAAACCCTTACTACATTTGTGACGGTCATAAAAGAAAACTAGTGAAGCTATAAAGCTCAGTATCCATAACAGACAATGACAATTTCTGAAATACATGGGACATAGTATACCACAACTGACTGTTTATAACATTCTATTGGAGAAATAAAAATAGACCACATGACTGTCTGGTTACCTTCACAACGTTAAAACTAGGGATGTTAATATCGTTTTTTTTCTAAAACCGATTATCGTTTGTAGAAATCCGATTTTAAACCGATTATCGGTTTTTGTCCTACATTGAAATTGCAAGAAAGATATTCTTATAATGCAAGTTAGTGAATGCCTCTTGCGAATAAAAGATATTCATTACATACCATAACGTATAGATGCGCATCGTCTGACGGCATGGAGGACGATATTGTGACTCCACCAAAGCCATCAAATCACGGAAGAAATTGGATTCAACAATCAAAATTGGTAGCATGTTTTCAGCGACAAACTTAGCTACAGCAGCAGTAACTTTTTCTTGATGACTATCAGGACAGTTTCTTTGTGTTCCAATAAATGTTGTTAATCGCGGCTGAACATTTGAAGGAACCGCAATTCCGGGATGTTTGCTACGCAAATGTGCATGCAATCCAGTAGTAGTACCACCGCTCCGACTTATTTGTTGTGAACATAGTTTACAGCGAGCCATGCTTGATGAAATTTTTTCAAAGTTTTCCCATACATCAGATTTACTTATACGACCAGCCATATTTGTAAACTTGAAAAGACAACCAGCAGAGACCAGTCCTCAACAACAGAGACTGTAGCTATTAACAGTCTATTGTTGTCAATTTCGGACATCAAAGAACTTAGCGAAGACTAACTATTTACATCCTTCAACAATAAATGTATTCATTTACAAACACGCTGCATGGAGCGCTTACAAATTTTAAACAAACACACCTTCTTATCTGCTGGCCATATTTTTTTAAAATATAAACACTAAACAAATGCATGAATGAATTTTTTTCTGGCATTTTTTAAAAGTTTTCACTACAAAAATGGTAAAAAAATATTGAATTCGATTATCGTTTTGTAAAAACAAAAACCGATAATCGTTTTCAAAACCGATAATCGAATTTCCGATTTTCGTTTAACATCCCTAGTTAAAACCATAGGGCCTGCCTAATTAAGTTTTAATAACATTGATGATGGACTTTTATCAAACAAAATTAGTAGATATTTGCCAATTTATGTAGTCAGCCATGATGATGCTATAGTATTCAGCCTAGTAATAAGCCTCTGTAGTCTCACTAACAGATATAATAGCACTGCAGAACAGCTGTAGCAGCTACAGGGTTAAAACGGTCACTTAAAACAAGCACATTGCTCAACCTTTCATCCATATATTAAATAATTAACATACATTCTCATTATAATTTATGAAAACAATATAATCATTCTAAGTTTAAATCAGTAATAAGAGGTTACAACCAACACGTGTTAGATATAGGGGTACAAGTCCTCTCTTTACATTTACAAGGTGGTAGATCAAAAATCTGGTTTACCCATAAATCTGCCATTAAAACCGTAGACAATAAGAGTTTGTTCTCGATTAGTCTACGAAAGAATTTCACATCGTTAAGCTTCATGTGTTAGTGTTTATGACAGTTATCCCATAATTTTAAACATTATTGCTGACATGAGTAAATATTATATGGATATAAAAAATTGATCAGAGGCATGAATTTACATTACATTGTATTTGAGAGGAGTTTTGTCAAGATGTGAACTTGAAAAAAGAAAGAGTTAAAACAAAAATAGAAATCAATTCAGTTTCTCTCTGTGTCTGGACAAAATTACAGACACTGGGATGACTTCACCTATTTATGACAGAAAGGCATGCTCACCAAATTTGACTTTTTCTTTTTTTGAACATGAACATCAAAACTGGTTACTTAATGAATTTTCACTTGTCCAGCAAATATTTTCTTGTCTAGGCTTTTACTTGGCATAGGCACTGCAGTCCCATACAAGACATGGATTTAACATTGGATAAATATGTTATGATGACTGGAATTTGATGCTTCTATGGAATAAAGCAATTACTGTATTTAAAAATAGTAATTTTGCAATAATACAACATAACTGTTCCAAAGTCAATATAAATACCATATACAGTGGAGCCTCATTAATCCGTTTATCCGGAAACCTTGCCATCCAGATTTAATCTAACGGGAACGGAATTCCTAAATGTTAATTTGTTCTGTTAATCAAGAAATCCGCGTTCTAGATACATATCAAAATTGGGGACCAAAGTATAAAATTACATTAAAACTTTTCTCGACAATCCGGAAATAATCTGTCCAAAAATAAGAAAATTTGATATATATTTATATGAAAATACAGTCAGTAGAATAATACATAAAACACAATAGTGAAGCCCTTGAGAATCTATGGCCACTATCAATAACTAAGTAGCGTGACCATATTCTAACTTGCAATTGTATAAACAATGTCTGTTTTAACTGTTACTGACAGGGGGTGTTAATAATTAAATAAACACACTGGGATCAAATCATCCACGCTTTTTGACATAACATATGGTAAATAAATTAAAGGTGTCATTAAGCCTCTTTGCTGTTTGTATGTAACAGTCATAGTTTATTGAGGGTGGTACAAATACAGTTGATAGATTTAAGCTGTGGACAGTATATGGCTTCATTTCCGAATAAATTGGGGATGTCAATCATTAGCAACTGTAACAGTTGTAAAATACGACTTGTAAAAATGACTGCATTTTATTATTACCATAATGCATTTAACTGCGAGATAACAGTTTGTGTTCATTGTATTTTTTACATAATATATTATGGCAACATCATAATTGTCTAAATATTTACTGTATATGTACGTAAGAGAACATGTTTTAATAATGTGAAATAAACACAAATTAATAGATGTATTCATTAATTTATTTCGACCATTATTTAATATACAGTAAATTACATTTAAAGCTTGCATATACATGTACATATATACAGTTTGAAGATATCGTAAAATAAAAAAAATGTGCATGTTTTAATTATCCAGAGGGACCCCGAGTAGCCGAGTGGTCTAAAGCACTTTCCGTTACGGATTACTGCTATCTCATCTCTGTCTGCATGGGTTCGAGTCAAAGATTTGGCTAATGTAGTTATGTGAGAAAGCTTGCCAGTAGCTTCTCGTGGGTCCGTGGTTTTTTTCCGAGGGTTTTCCCGGGTTATTCCTCCATCATTAATACTGGCCGCAATGTTTAGCCTATCTTATGCTGAAAAATGGCATTAAAACTTAAAACAACAACAACAATTATCCAGAAAACTCGCTATTCTGGAGATATTCACTGGGAACAAATGTGTCCGGATTAATGAGGCTCCACTGTATACGCAACGCAGATCTGCAATTACACGAGTTGCTCGATCTGGGTCTATACGACGATTTGTTAGTAATAACTAGAACATACAACACAGAACCTGATCTTCTAAAGCATCATACAAAAGGAGATCAGGGACAATATTCTTTGCAGCTGGATATGGCTTATAAGCTAAAGAATTATTCATCTGCAGACCAGGGACTATATTTTTTGCAACTGGACATGGCTTAGAAATTCATGATACTATCTAAAATGCAGCTTTTGACATAAAAGTTACACTGTTCATGCAATTACCTCAAACTCTTTCAAAAAATAATCGACGTGTCCCTGGATAGCTGGACGATGGTCAAATAATCTTGCATGGATTTCTGTTATGTCTGAAAAGAAGAGAAAATATGCAGTTTAATTCGGCTCATTGCACTTGTAACTTTGTGTTAAAAATGAGTTTGGAATGCTTAAAAAGTGGGGATTATATTCATGAGACAATATGTAATATTTTTCACACAGAAAATCAAGATACACAAAGTACTTCCAAAGGATTTTTGGTTATTTAATTCAGAATGTAGTGGTTGAAAACATGGAGAAACGTTTTCCATATGTACTCAATTCATAAAAAATTTTGCCATGCCAATCAATAACAATGCAAAATAAAAAAAGAACATTTAAATTTTTTATCTAAATATAAATTTAAGACTGTAACATTTCTATCCAAAAATTTCTTGTATTAAACCCTAAATATTCAAAATGATGTTTTGTTAAAATATGCTTTTGAAGTTTCCTTTCCTATCATGTCCCTGATTTAAATCCAAAGAGAAAAGACTCATAAGCATTGCATTTTTCCAATCTCGAAGCCTTTTTTATCCTTTGCTGAATATTTGCAACAAACAAATTTTGGCAATTTTGAGAGAATATTGTTTGTACAGTCCTACCCGTTTATATCGACATCGCTTATCTCGACAAGCCGCCTATGTCGACAAAAAAGCAAAGTCCCGGTCCCATGGTCTACTATTACTATCAAATTGTCATGCCTATGTCAACGTCGAGATAAAAGAAAAACGTATATGTCGACAGAAGCCCTTGGTCCCAGCTTGAACAAATCCCTTGATTTTAAAACGTTTATGTCGACAAACTGCCAATTAAGCCCAATACTTTGCTTAACAATTAGTTGATCTTGCCGCCAGGCTTTAATGTCGCGGTCGGATAAAAAAAACCAAACAAACCCATACCAGCAAGTTTTCTCACCACTCTGCAGCTAGTTAAGTCTTTGATCTTGCCTCCTAGCTAGTGGGTCATGTTCTTCAAATGTACTCTTACAATGACATCATGTACATCTGTGGGTCTTTCAGCCACTGAATTTTCTGATTGTAAATATATCAGCACAGCGAAAAGGATCAATTGATGAACACAATTTCCCAATCAACAGGTGGTCGAAGCAGGACTAGCAAGCCCTTAAATTTGCTGTCCAGGAAATTGATGCGTACAGAGGACTCCTGTATACGTGATTTTCTGAATCCCATATATAAAAATTGCGTGAAAATATGGATTACACGTTTCCGAGACCTTTGAAAGTGATCAGTGATTTTCGCTGTGAAAGTTTCGTTTTTAACTTTATTTACATTTACGATGGCTACCGACAGAAGGGTAAACGCAAATTAAATTTACAGTCTTTGGAAACTAAATATCTGGCTGTTAATGAAGTTAAGGGATGAACATCTCGTAAAGAGGTCTGTGAAATTTTTTCATTTAAAATTAACACGCCCAGGAAGGATGAAAGCTGCAGAGTCTATAAAGAAATACTAAGTTGAAGGTAACTGCGCTCCCCTAAGGAAGAAGCAAGACTGGTACATTTGAAGACGTGGAGGAAGCATCTAAACGGTTCACGGTTCAATTAAGCATTATCGAAAAAGCTTAGTGTGGAGAACTTCGCTGCAACAAGTGGTTGGTGCAGTCGCTTTAATGTTCGTCATAACATCGGATACAAAAGTATTTGTGGAGATTACATGTACTGTTGACAGTTTTTCATTTCCCTGTGAATGGTCCTATCCCCTTGTTACCCTCAATAACATGGGACAGACTGACCGATATCTAGGCTGATTTAAGTACATGTACTTGAAGCATGCAACTAACAACTAGACAAACACGTGCTAATGCTGACATTGAATCTCTCATGTTTTTCATATCAGGATTTGACCGATGCAATATTTTATTGTGGACTTTATTACACAAAGGTAACCAAAATGTTATTTGTCAATATACAAGTGTATTTCACTCGAGTTTTGTCCCCACATACTAAAATTTACATTGTTTTTTTCAAAGTGTAAATACTACTCACTGATCGGTTACCCCTTTCTGAAGAATTTAACTTGCATTTTTTTTTTATTGCAGACACACACCCCCTCAAACACTTATCTCGACATCCGCTTATCTCGACAATATTTCCTCGGTCCCGAGGATGTCGAGATAAACGGGTAGAGAACTGTATAACACATTATAACCATTCATTATAAGGACACTAGCTGGTAACACATACAAGAACTACAATATTTCTCATAATTAAATGCAAATCCATTTAATGCATACATATAAGATTTCTCAAGGACAATGGACTAAATATACCCAAAAGATATCAACTTTGGTAGATAATATTTAGAAAATGAGATGAAAAGAAGCAACATGTAAGCTAACTAATTAAATATGATATATGTATTTCAGGATTGTTTCCTTATTCTCTTCATAGCTATCAGCAATGACTAGAAATGTGTTTTCAACAATGAAAGCTGATAGCCATCGGGTTACAGACATGCATGTAAGATGATTATATCAATGGACTGGTCAACTGGAATGAAACCAAAATGGCAGCCTCCATTAGATGGCATCTTGGTTTAAGTCATGTGCACTGTATGTGGTGCCAAAAGTATATGAAAGAAATGTAATGCTCATCGCATCCTAGTTAGTATTCAAATAAATAACTATAATGCTATAGCTCAATTCTATCCCAATGAAGTGGCCTATTATTGCTAAAAGAAAAAGCTGCCTATTTAATACACATATTAATTACATTTTCTAAACCAACACATGATTTTTGAACATTTAAAAGAAGTTTCTTAAGTTGATAATTTTTAACTTTTCTCTTATTAAGTACTTATTTAGATGTACCATAGCCAAACCTTTTGTTTATCTATATTACCAATAGTCTTAACAGCATATGTCAGCATATGATAGAATTTATGTGGATTTATATGGCAGCCAGTAATGGTGAAGGAAAATGGTCTCCCAAAACACAGTAATTTACAGTAATGGGCCATAATAGAGAAAAAAATACTGTAATGAAAGAGAAATTCCAGGAATGGAGTACATTATTGGAACTAGTTTTATAAGATTTATATATAACCTGTTTTACACTTGTAATCTTAAATTACTCCTGTTTCCTAATCTCTTCTACTCCTTCTTCTGCACTTCATCATTTTTTATATATCTTTTTGTGTTTTCACCCTATCCTCTTTTCTAATTATACATATGTCCCATTGTATAATAGCTCAAAATCTAGCTGTATGAAGCCTGAATGCCAAGTGCATGACTTCAATAGCAAAAGAAACTGTAATGTAAGATGTCAAGCACAAAATGTCTGCTCCAAGTTATTTTGCATCTGGTAATCCTTCTTTTCAAATGGATTTCCAACATATAATGGCTACAGGATATTAGATAAAGAAAGGGAAAAATATGTCATAGCAGATTATCAGTAATAAATACTGATTCTGATATACTTTTATTTAGCAGTGAAAAAAAATTTAAAATTAAAAAAACATTTTTCTACAAAGGAAATGCAGAAATGTATTATTAACAGAAACAGATTCAGAAACATTTGTGTTTACTTTTTGTAAAATGACAATTTTGATCAAAATTTTTACATTCCAGAACACATGAATCACTTATAATAATTCCTGATTAATCCTGCTTTTAACCCTCTCACTTAATTATATGTATGAATGTAAACTGTCTTGACTTTTTTCCAGACCTCGTGCCTGTATGTTCACTAATTATGTTTTTAACGGAGTAAAATTTGTAAGCTGAAAAACTTAAGTTCAATCTTTTTGCTCTGTATAAAACATGTGATCTTTCTTGGTGACAATATATGTAGAACAAAAACAAAATATATAAGCTGACACTTGTGAATGTTTTATACTAATCTACCATGATAGTAAATAATAACATGAAGATGCATATCTATGGAACTTATAATATATATCAAGTTCTGTCTGCATTGAATAGACTCCATTTAAGTTTTTGATTTAATTTTTTTTCAAATAAAAAATGATCAGCTTTTTCTATTTTAGGACTAAAGGTTGAAACTTTCAATTGGATAAACAGCTAAAACTAGTAGAATGTGCATTCATCAAACGCAGCATTTACACCTGTCGCACCTGTGTTTGATATTCACTTTAACTGCACCTATAAATCCAGTAAATTGATCAGGCATGTCATGTATGACCAAACATAATTATAGCTTAATGACATACTTTGAGAAACCGCTCTGGTGGCCTAGTGGTTAGAGCATTCGCCGCGGAAGCGGGAGGTCGTCAGTTCGATCCCCGGCCGAGTCATACCAAAGACTTACAAAAATGGTACTAACAGCTGCCTCGTTTGACGCTCAGCATTAAGGGGTTAGTGTTAGGACTGGTCGGCCTGGTGTCAGGATAATGTGACTGGGTGGGACAACATGCTACATGTCTGCGGCATGATGCCTCAGTGCTAGACATCACTATAAACTGCCTCACAGCAGATATCGTAGCGATATGACTGAAAAATTGTTAAAGCTACGTTAAAAATCCTAATCAAACAAACAAACATACTTTGAGATGTAATGGTCAATGAGCATTTATAGAATTGAACAGCAGTATGAACAACGTTATTCATTACAGACTTGAATTGATATATGAGCAATAGTGCTTGTTACAAACTTTCCCAAATGTTTTAACACAAAAAGTATAACTGCAAAAATACAAGACTAAAACTCAACTGAAAGAATTATACTGAACGAACAAGATGGAGAACAGTAACTGCAGAGAGCATATAGATTTGGAGAAATTTTTAAAAACAAGAAGACCTGAAACAAAAGAAGTCTCATTCCTAGAATGCAATTATAAAGAGTACCCAAGAAATTGATATAACAGGAATTTCAATGGAAAGAAGACCTTAAATGGTATCAATAAAGAACGCTATTAAATGGGAAAACAAAGACTTTACTAAGTTAAGTGACGTACTAAATAGAAAAGGAACAACATGCTATATTTTAAGACCATTGGGAAACCAACCAATAATCCAGTATGGTAAAATGGATATTGGAGAGAAAACAGCAGTGATAAAAGATCCATTGAGTATATTACGGAAAATAAAATTAAAAAACCCAAAATACTGGAGAACCACACCTATCAGACTTTCCACTAGAAAAACCCCTACTGGCAACAAGAGAAACGTTTGAAGAAAAAAGTCCCAACTAAGTCACAAATGCTAACATGGACACATATCCCTATAATCCAATAAAAAAACAGGATAAGGATTCTGAAACAAAAACAGAACTGAAGAATATGAAACCAGTCTTCTTACACTTGTTTCCAGTAAAATCATTGTCATGGGGATGCATATACATGTATCATCGAAAATGCAGTACAAATAATGCTCAACAATTTCAGAAAAAGAAGAATAAACTTTAATCACAGAAAAGATGATTTGTTCAACCAAAAAGCAAATTGGTAAACAACAACAACACCTATTACAACAGTAACATGAAAATCAAAGAAGAGAACAACAATAAAAAGAAGCTAACCAAATTAAAGGACAAGAACTACAACAAAAGAGCGAAAGAATGGGAGATGGAACCCGAATATGATAGAAAAACAAGACAAACTTTGGGAAATATCGGAGAACGAAGACAGTAGACAGAAGAAAAAGAAAAGGAAAAAGGAAGAACAAGATAAAAAAGCTACTACATATCATGACACCAGGCCAAACAGTCCTAACACTAACCTCTTAATGCTGAGCATCAAGCGAGGTAGCTGTAAGTACCATTTTTGTAAGTCTTTGGGATGTCTCGACCAGGGATTGAACCCATGACCTCCCGCTTATTGGCGGATGATGTAATAACTAGGTCAACGGAGTGGTTGAACCACAGTTTTGATGATATCAGAATAAATCTTAGGTGAATATGCTTCATGAACACAGACTTCCCGAAAGCTAAAAAAAAGTGTCAGACATTCGGTCTGACAAAACCTGAAAATCTGTCAGACCGAAAAAAATCTGTCAGACCAACAAAATATAACAAAACTGAGGTATTTTGTGACGTCTTTTGTTTTCTATTTTCTAAGTGTAAATAACACATGTTAATCAAGTAAAGTTAAGTCAAATTCACTAATAGTCTTGTAAACATTGATCATTTTATCAAAATTGTCAAGTTCATCTCGATAGTCTAAACAGTCTTCCTCAATGTCCTATGTCTCCTTTTCATCTCCTGAGATATATGTACTTCCATCCATTATAAAGGCAAAAAATGGATTATACTCTATAAGATTGACAGTTTTTTGCTTCTCTGTCTGTGCTATACTGTGCATGAAATCTGCAGCTGCTTTGTCATTAATATATGTACTGCCTATGTCTAATTGTTTAGCTTTGTCAATTTCACACAGCCATGTATAATCTGATAGTGGACGATTATTTTTGGCTACTGCGTGTGCATTTCTGAACAAATGCACAATTATACTTCTTTCAGCTGCCTTTAATTGCCGAAGTAATTTGCCGGCTTCTGACCCTAGTTTTTCCTGAGCAGTTTTCTGTCTGCCTGAAACAAACTCTGATGCTTTTTTGTGGGACTTGGAAAGTTCATGATCATTTATTGTTGACATTCTAAAATGTGTACATCCGACGATAAACGCGTTTGTGTTTCGCAAATTTTTATCAGACCTCGCTTTCTCGCCGTAGAAACTGAGACACATGGCACACTGCATAACTTGCTTTATTTCATCAAATATTAACCAGTCTCTATTTTCTTTCCATTTATCATTAAAGGTTCTTTCAACCCTATGTTTTTCATAATCCTTTTTCTTTTCTTTCAATTCTTCATAAGATAGTTTTCTTTTTCCCCTGGTTTCGCTCCGTCGTAATATTTCAACGATAACATGCTGACAGGTGAGACGCATGACTGTTTATAATAGGCGTAACGATTGGATCGCTCAAAAGCTTGTAACCAATGAAAATCTGTTTAACAAACTAGATTTAAGAAGGACTACTCGAGCGGTGCAGAGTGAGAAAACTGCCGGACAGTCGGTCCGATGCCGACTAACAAACTGTCGGTCCGGGTAAAAATTTGCCGGTCATGACGGCTTTCGGGAAGTCTGCATGAACATTTATTACAGTCTGGGGATTAAGACTTACCTCTGACATTCAGTGAGTGGATGTTTATAAAGCTGTTAACTTTTCTTTAACTTTGATTTTCACAATCTAAATATAACATTGTGGCAGACATTATATGTACATGCAAAACAATATAGCACTTAAAGGGTTAAGCAATGTTTGGGAATTATTTAAAAGAAAATGTGTCAGATGCAAAAGATAATTGTATTTGTACATGGTTGTCTTTCTATAGTCTTCTTGGTTTAAACCACATGGTTACAATGTCGTAAGGTGGCATATCCAGTAAGATTCCTTTTCTTTCGTGGTTTTGGAACTCCAGTTGGGGTTGTTAGCAATTGCAATAGGTTGTATATCATGGAGAGGAGACATGTTCTGTGACCAGGCTTCTGTAACTCAACTCTTTCAAGGTGATCATTTTGTTTTGTTTTGTTTTCTTATGGTTTAACGCCATTGTTCAGCACAATATAGTCTATACATGGCGGCAAGTATTAATGGTGGAGGAAAAACTCGGTAAACCCAGGAAAGAAACACCGACCCACGAGAAGCTACTGGCAAGCTTTCTTAATTACATACCCACATTGGCCGAATCTGAGACTCGAGTCATCATTTTGTGTACTTTTTCAGTTTCTCTGACATACTGAAGGCTACAGTACACATATATATTACAATCTCAGTTTGGTACGTTATGTTAAGTTTTTCTCTAGTCACTGTGCAAGAAAATGTCCTGGTCTGTATCATATGTTTACAGGTTTTTAGTACCTTTTAGTGCCACAAAGGCGAGATTGACTATGGCTGTCTTGTTTAAGGACCTTACTCCCTGACACATGTGATCCCTTGTAATATCCAGTGCATTTGAAAGGACTGTTATTCACCATATCATATATATCATTCAAATATATATATATATATATATATATATATCTCAACTAAGACTGTCCATCATATTATTTTCATTTACACTAATAAAACAATATAACAAACATTTGTTATTTATGGTTTATGTATTTTAGATTTAAGACCTTAAAATAAAACTTAGAATATTTAGTGTACATTACTTTTATTTATTTTACAATAGTGTGTGTATATATATATATATATATATATATATATATATATATATATATATATATATATATATATATGGTGCACACAAATTTTACATTACAGCCCATTATTGTACATTACTCTATATTACTATATTTAGGGAGTCCTGTGGTACTACCTGGAAAAACTCCAGGAAGAACCACTGACATACGTCAAGTTTTCTCACATACCCACGCCTGCTGAGCTTCAGATCGGGACACAAACAAAGGTGTCGATAGACTAATACGTTGTTCTCTGCCTTTTTTTCTGACATGACTTCGTCGGCCACAGGTATTGTCAGAAAAGAAAAGCGCCTAAGAAGTTGTTGGTGTACCAGTTAAACAGTGTAAGACATGATCACACACCGCACTCTTTTCATGTCCCAAAAACCAAAATCACACCAAGCAGCATCTCCATTGAAAAATAGCTTGATTAACTTGCAAAAACTGGTATTTCAATTTTAATGTTCTGTATCAAACACAGGTAGTTTCAGAAAAGAAAGGCGATGAAGAAGTTGTTGTGCTAGTCCAACAGTGTAAGACGCCTCCCTTGAAAACATAAAGATCAGAGGAGGCGTTATACAATGCAGGTCTATGCATTGAATCAACCATATTATGCGTCAGTTGATTCTAATAATGTTGTTCAAATATCTGAATCTGAATATATACAAATGCAGGGCCAGTTACGGCGTAACATTGCATCGTTAGAGAGAGACACTATAATGTTAGTGAAATTGTTCCCATGTTTACAATATTGTCATTAGGATGATAACATGTTACATTTTCACAGAATTTTTACATTTAATGCACTAATTAACAATAATGTCGGCATTCTTAAATATCTATTTACCTTTAAAAATTTGCTCACACTGCATTTTTGTTAATTTTGCACCAACCCACTATGAGAGGTGTAAACGGGAGGTAACTCCAACAAGAAACTAATATATATGTGTACGACAGGTTGCGGAAAGTTAGGAAAAGTTACAAAAAGTTTACGTAGGCCATTATTTATGCTTATTGATTAACAAAGAGTATACTATGGCTAAAATTGCATTAAACGTTAGCCATACGAAAGGTTTCCTTTATTTGAAAATGCTTATTAAGAAAATCAGTTTCTACCCCAGTTGCATTAAGTTAATATTGTAACCGAAATCCAAATATAGGGCGGTTAGAGCTGCAACAAAATCATTTTCCCCACATATTTAAAAAAAAAAAAAAAATTCAAGTAAAGTTTATAAAGGTTGTCGTGATCGTCATTGTATCGGTGTAAATATATTTTTTGAAACTGCTGTTAAACCTTGAATTCGGCTCGCAATATGGCATCTTGAAATGGACTTTGATAATAATAGATGTGTACAAAATTCAAACAATCCAAGAAGATAGTTGTATATCACGTAAATATTAAATTAGCAATATATACACTTAATTTCATCAATAAATAAAGAATATTCTGATTTCATGGAAACTATAAAGGAGTGTAAGCCGGTTTCGTTATGTAATCTCATTAACTCATCTTAAATTAAATTCTAATTGTTGCTGTACAGTTTTAATACTGTTATGATTTGAATATAATTGTATTCAATTCAGTCAGAACAAACAGAACTGAACTCTATTCTAGACCATGTCAAATCCAGTAAACAGTATTACATTAAAAAGGCATGTAATGGAATGTAAAAGCAACAACAACATAAAGCAAACAAACAATCAATTAAATTTAATATACATAGCAATGATTTAGGGTATTTAATTTGTTTCTTTGTTTATTGTTGGGAAGTTTATTTATGCTAATACAGCACACGAAATGTAATCCGGTTTGTGATCATCTATTTTATTTATCTCGTCCAAAAATGTAAATTCACTTTAACTTTGAGTTTCTGAAAGTGTAAATAATAGCTCCAAAATGAATATGTGTGTCTAAGAAACAAAGTAAAGCAAAAAATCAGGATATACAGGTAATTGTAATCAAATTCGTTAAATCCCCCCCCCCCAAAAAAAAAAAAACCACACCAACATATCACGACTGACAAAGAGGGTGTGGGAAAACAAAGCTCTGACAGAGCACACCAAAGTCCAAGTTTACCAGGCCTGCATTCTCAGCACTCTTCTATATGGAAGTGAGACCTGGAGTACCTACATGAGGCAAGAACGCCGGCTCAACTCCTTCCATATACGGTGCCTTAAACGCATCTTGAAAATCAGCTGACAAGACCGTGTCCCAAACAGCGAAATCCTGCAGCGTGCAAATAACCCCATCATGATCACCTGCTGAGCAAACGTCGCCTTCGATGGCTGGGACACGTCCGACAGCTGGCCACTGGCACGAGAAGTGTTAGACGCCCCTCACTCCGTTTCAAGGGTGTGTGCAAGAGGGACATGAAGGCATGCGACATCGCACCTGATCGCTGGGATGTGCTGGCCGAGGACCACGTGGCAGCGACCACAGTATCTCAGGCTTCCCAGTATTTCTGCACAAACTGCAAGAGAGACTGCCACTCGCACATAGGCCTGCACAATAAGTGTTTGCCCACGTTTTTTCATTGAAGTGTTTTTGACAAATTAACGGTTATTTTTTATTATTATCAACATGGCCCTTATTTATCAAAAATACCGTTTATATTTATCAAATGGGGTCAAATTCTGAGGAATTGTTATTTGTATATTTGATCTAATCCGATTCGATATCGTACTCTAGGATCTAATCTAATAAATCTATTGTTATAAATCCATGCGGGGTAGCTTGAGCGCCACTAAAGAAATTTCTAAATTGATTATAGTCCATGTCACCGACACACCAAGTTTGTCAATTATTTCTAAGAGTATGAGTGTCGGTCCTGTTAAATACCGCTAACATGTTGCAGTTATCTCGGATCACTTTTGAAATTTGAGTGTATCGTTGAGTGACATATATCGTATCAGCGTTTTTGTGTCTCCCCTTGGAAAATATCTTAGCTGGATATTTTGTTGTTCTAGCATTACATCGTCGTATACGACTAAATTATTAATATTCTTATCTAAGTCTTCTGGGGATGGTGCCTCGTCAATATCTGTGATAAACTCAATGATATTTCCTCCGGTTATTTCCACCGCTTTATCATTGTAATCCTTTAACACCTCATAACATCGTTGATCGTCTATGGTCGATGCCACCAAATTTAACTTGTCCCATGTCATCCATCTCATTATCATATCAATTAACAACTGTGTTTTTCCTCTCCCTGATGGACCAATGATAATCATTCTGATAGAGTTTGGAAGCATCGGATGATGTTTTACAGGTTGTGGTTTTCGTGTTGATGAATAATCAATTACATTCATGTCCATATAACATAAATATATTATGGATTTATATTGTGTGAAATGTAGGGCGCGTACACCAACACTTGACCCGACAACTGTTATAACTAAGAATAACAGGGAGGCTGTCACCGGCAAGTGTGAACGATGCGGCACAAAAATTATAAATTTGTTCTTTTTTTAAAAATCGGAGGTGATATCGCCTCCAAGTTAGCAAAGCTCCCAGAAGCACCGTGGGCAAAATATTTAGGAGAAAAACATCTTCCAGGATATAATTAGTGTGGACCGGGAACACGATTAGATATCATTCTTGATGACCAAAATAGTCCTCGTACGGGTGAACACCCAATAAACGCCATCGATGAAGCGTGTCGTATTCATGATATTGCATATCAAAGTGATGATCTGCAACAGCGTCATCTCGCAGATGTGAAATTCATCCACGCGTTAAATTCAATTCCAGATAAAACATTCAAGGAAAAACTAGCATCGTAGTCGATAAAATCCGCCATGAAAGGTAAATTATTATTTGGTTCTAGTATTTGATATGGAAGCAATGTATTATTCTCCAACTGGATACTACATGGGTAAATCTGCTATCGATAAACTCGCCATCTCTGCTAAGGTAAAACGCGAATAGCAGCTGATTGGTTGGTCAAACAAGCTATATGGCAAAGTTATCTACCGCGTCCGAAAAGATTCAATATGCGTCATTCGATGTTAATATCCCAAATGAGGTTCATCAGGCAGATATATTATTTCTGCCGTATGACACAGTTAAAAAACGTGTTTACAAATATGCGTTGACGATAGTTGATGCAACGAGTAGATACAAAGACGCTAAACCGTTAACAACAAAACCATCATCTGAAGTTGCCTCCGCGTTTAAAAAGACCTCTACGATGGCCAAATCTTCTACAAGTTGATCCAGGTAGAGAATTTCAAGGTTAAGTATCATTAACGATGAAGCAACATAATACTGGGAAACAGCAGATCTGTGCCATATGAAAATCATAAATTGTCATATATATATATATATATATATATATATATATATATATATATATATATATATATATATATATATATATACATATACATATATATATATATATACATATATATACATATATATATATATATATATATATATATACATATATATACATATATATATATATATATATATATATATATATATATATATATATATATATATATATATATATATATATATATATTTACACTATTCCAAATCATATAAACTGGGTATATCCTCGTTTAAATGATCACGTCACGTTACATAACAATTCCTATGCATTAATTAATTTTAACCACATTATTATTGGGGTTTGAAAACAATAATGCATGTTTGATCTCGTGCGTTGGAACTGATCCCAATTATTCGACAAATTTAAAGATGCAATATTAGCAAGTTTAATATTTTTAAGATTCTTTCCCAGGTATTGTGAAGGATATTGTTGTGAACCTATCATAACTTTATAAGCTACCAGACGTTTAGGATTATACACATATTTGCTTATAATGAGGCATTTGGGATCCAACAAAGATTGCAGGAAGGTTAATATTGTTACTGATCCCAAGTTTTTCATTGAAATACATTTTCAAACTAGCTTGGTAAGCCATTTTTAGGATTGTTGCAATGTTTGTTTATACAGAAACATTTCTAAGTTTATAAAATAAAAGGATTCGTTGGATCAATCCCAAGCTTGATGACATATTTTGGGATTGATTACACGTTTTCCTTGTATGATATCTTTCTAATCAAACTTACACCTTTTGGTAAGATGTATTTTTAATTTTTGGAGGCGGGAGGGAGGGGGGGGGGGCGGAAATTGGAAGTCTGGATTTAAGTAGCATTTAGAAATCCATGACATGTCTACCTGGCGATGACATGTCTACCTTGCGAAATATTGTTAGTGCCGATCTCATGTTTTCCGAATTATAGACTTCTTGGATTTGATCTCGAGATAAATGGGCAAAAGATTTCGTGGAATACGGGCAAGAAAATATTGTGTTTGTAGCGTTTGCAAAGGATGGGGTGGGGTACTTCCAATACATTAATTAAAATATTAATGAAGTTCCACCCTCGCTCGTGAAGTTATAAAGTTACATTAATGACGAAATAGATGTACAGCTCTGAGCCCCCAGTCAGCACTGCCGACGGTTAAATTATATAGAACACGAAGATGAAATTCAAAATAATAACAATTTAATAAAGTCGATAATTTTAAACGATAAGCTCAATCACTCGTCCTCTAAGTGACAGCCTACTTCATCTCGTGATTTTAAGTATGAGTTCGATTTTCCCCTGGCCTTTGTTTCTTCTCATCTCTTTATTTCGTTCCTCCCACTCCTCCTGCACTTCACCTCTCCCGACTTATCTCCTTCTTTCTCTTTTACCCCGTCTCTCTCTATTTGAAACTAATGGGACCACTATCACTGGTCTGTCCCTCGAAGCTTCCTCTCCCGACTTCTCTCCTTCTTTCTCTTTTCTTCCGTCTCTCTATCGGAGATACTGGGACCACATATCACTGGTCTGTCCCTCGAGGCTTAGTGTGAAAACCACAAGGCGTTAACATATGGTTTAACGAATCTCACCTCACACTAAATCGTCAATTAACCATCAGATAAGGCTATTGATTTTTAAGTCACGCATATATACACACCGAAATTCCCACACACTCTTACAGGGAAAACAATGGCGTAATAACACGGTATCATACATACATCAATACATTGTGTCACATCAGTATATCCAAATATATATTTAATCTCATTGTACTAACAATATTACAACAACCAGACGCATGTCTGTACAATACACTCCCACAAGCGTACACATATATTAAAATATTCATATTACTATTTTTTCACAGTGCAACCATTTCAAAGCTACCATTGAATTCAGCAATGACAAAATCTATAATTGCATGGACAAATATGCTAGTCTACTGTAAAATAACCACATAGCGAATTATAATAATATTAACTCTTACGACGGTTTGCAAGCAATAATATTCTTTACAAATATCAACTCATTCTACAAAATATACAAACATAATAACGTCACAAAATAATTATTCTTAGTACGATTCTAGTAATAATAATATGTAAATCTACGATCTACAATTTAAATGCAGTCGCATTCAGCAAAGATCGAACAACAAGCTCACTGACCTTTTAGAAGCTACACTTAGAATCCAGTCTTAAGGTTTTTTCTCGCCAATAACGCATGGCTGATCGGAGTTGCAATCTTCTGTCAATCTCTCTAACGAACTATAGCGAACTAAATCTTGCTGGCTGGTCTAAGGATATCATACTTAGCCCTAATCAGGGCGTCGCCCCTATCTCGATTCTGATTGGGTAGCGCTGGGGAACTGTCCAGTCGACTAAGCGACCAATTCAACCTGGCTGTCTGTCTGCGTATCAAGAAGATAAGGCACGTCCACTCCTTCTGGCAACTTCAATGATATGCACAAGTGTTTCCACATCAAGTTGATAATTGCACTTCTGACGGCCTTGGTCGGGCTTCCCACCCTAGGCACGGCAAACGTACGTAAGGAACAGTGTTATCATACGATCATGTTTAACATTCAACAGTGGCTTGTCCGAATTACTTTGATTCTACATGTTTCTAATTTAATCTTGGGTCGGGCAAAACACCACATCCCCCACGCTAGAGAATAAAATCGGGATTTTATTCCCTCAAAATTACTCCAAATGCATACGAATAAAACAAAATCATCTTGACACTACACGAATAAAGAACAAAACCATCGTGTCACTACACGAATAAAAACAAAATCATATATATATATATATATATATATATATATATATATATATATATATATATATATATATATATATATATATATATATATATATATATATATATATATATATACACACACACACATAGTGATTATTCCATTCCAGCACTTCTGCTCATGAAATCATCGCCTACTTTCTCTGTACCTTTCACGTATCTGATATGCATTTGGTACTGCTGTAAGAATAGCGACTATCGCATCAATCGTCCATTCGATAATTTCGCCTGCGCGAGATAGGCGAATGGTTGTTGGTCGGTTTCCAATATGAACTTCCGCCCGTACTAGTACCGCTCGAAGCGTGATATTCCGAACACGATTCCGAGGCATTCCCTCTCCGATACAGAGTAGTTCTTCTCGGCAGCAGACAACTTCCGGCTACCGTACGCGACAAGAAAAAGTGTCCTGCAGTAGTACTGCTCCCAGTCCAGTGTCACATGCATCGGTGCGAAGAACGAAGTCTTTTGCCAGATCCGGTAGACGAACAACTGCGTCGGATGTTAGTCTATCTTTCAGCGTTTTGAAAGCATGCATGATCACATGCATTGGTCCAAATAACTCTACCAGGGGCCCATTTCTTGGTTAGATCAGACAACGGCCCCGCAATTGCGCTGAAATTGGCCACATTCCTCCGGTAATACCCGGCCAGTCCCAGGAATGACCTAACCTCAGTTTTCGTGGTGGGCCAAGCGGCGTTTCTCAGCTGCTCCATCTTTGACTTCTCTGGGGACAGTGTTCTTTGGCTTAGGGTATGTCCTAAATAATGAAATGTCCGGAACCCAAATTGACATTTGGAAGGGCGAGCTGTCAATCCCGCCTGACGTAGCCACTCCAGAACGTCAGCTAATAGAGTGTGGTGCTCACTCCACGTCTCTGTGGCCAACAAGAGGTCATCCATGAAGTTGTAGACATCCCTATGGAGTAAGAGCTCCAACAACATCCGCATCATCCTAGTAAAGACGCTGGGCGCGTTCTGTACCCCGAACGGCATGACCAACCATTGGTAGGTCTCGTCGGGAGTAGCAAAAGCGATCTTTGCCCTATCCCTCTTCCTTACCGGAATTAGCCAATTGCCATTGGACAAATCCAGCTTGGAGAAATATTTCGCTTTCGAGACAGAAAGCGAAAATATGTTCCGGGTCAGGTAGCATTTCGACTTGAAAATCTGTCACCTGATTTAGCTTCCGGTAGTTGACACAAAACCGATGAGTGCCGTCCTTCTTCCGCACTAGGACTACAGGAGAGCTGTACGGAGAGTCGGCGGGTTCGATTACTCCTAGAGCAATAATCTGCTCGATCTCCTCACTTACGACTTGTCGTTTTGCGTGTGGCAAGGGGTAGGGTTTCCTCTGGACTGGCCGGTCATCCATCAGCTTTAACCCGAACTCGACAACCAAAGTTATACCGGGTATTTCCGTAAGCACATCAGAATACCCGGGTAGCAAAGTCTCAATCTCTTCCCGAGGTGCCGCAGTCAGATTGGGGTCAAACTTCACGTCCGAAGGTGTCTCAGCCCTCGTTAATGGACCGTTTGCGACAGTGGTGGCGTCTTCCGTATTCACTTCAGCGTCCCCGGTGACTATCGTGGCGATGACAAAATCGCTGACGGTCTCTCTTTCCTGTATCTCTTAAGCAGATTGGCGTGGTACAAGTTATCCTTCGTTGGCAGCCGTATCCGATATGTTTGACCTCCGACCTCCTCGTTGACACGTATGGACCTCTCCAGGAAACTTGCAATTTGTTGTGTTCTTGGGGCAACAGCAACAACACCTTGTTGCCTACTTCATACTTTCGTGGTTTTGAGCGCTTGTTGAAATTCTTCGTCTGACGCGCCTTCGCTCGCTTGAGGTTCTCCCGTGCGAGTGAACAAACTTTCTCCAGTTTATTGCGTAAGTCTGCGACGTACTGGTAGGTAGTGCTTACCTGCACTACAGCGTGGTCGTCCGTCCACAGCTGTCTTAGTACGACGATTGGGCCATGTACGGTCCTCCCGTACAAGAGTTCAAAGGGAGAGAACTCTAAACTCGCTTATGGTACTTCTCGGTATGCGAAAAGCATGGCAGGAATATTCCGATCACAATCATTGGGGTGGCCTTCGCACGGCTTTTTGAGTATGTTCGTTAGGGTCCCGTTGAACCGTTCGACCAATCCGTTACATTAGGGGTGATACGGTGTAGTCGTGAGTTGCTTAATTGACATTAGTCACTTCACCTCCGCCATCACACGACTCATAAATTGCTTCTCTTGATCGGTCAGAATCTCGTCGGGTACTCCGACTCTTGACCAAATCTCAAACAGCGCTTCCATGACAGTTTCCGAATCAATTTTACGCAATTCGATGGCCTCGGGTAAGCGTGTAACGTAATCCACGACCTTTAGAATATACCGATTTCCTTGCGAAGACGCGGGTTTTATTGGTCCGATTATATCCATTGCGACGCATGGAAAGGGTTCATCGATCAGAGGTGTCCTCCCCAAGGGGACGGGTAGATGATCCGTTTTCGGTACCATTCTTTGACACTTGTCACAGGAGAGACAGAGTCGCTTGACATTACCCTGGACCCTGGCAAGGATAATTCTTTGACAAGACGGTCAAGCGTCTTGGCAATTCCAATGTGTCCTCCCATGAGACTCTCGTGTGCGAGTTTTAACACTTCGCCTCGCTTCTCTTTCGGCACACCAACTTGCTTAAAGTGTTCGCTGCCTTTCCTGGAGTGACGATACAAGATTTCCTTCTCGTACGCAAACTTCTCCGCGCCATTCGGAGTTTCTTCTTCTGTTTCTGCTACAGCTTGGTTGTGCAACTGCACCAGAGTTGCGTCTTCCTGTTGCAGCTTCCTCAACTCGGACGGAAGAACGTTACTCACCGGTGACGATGTAACTACCATCGGCTTCGCTTTCGTCCGTTGGACCTTGTATCCACATCACCTACAGGTATCGGTGTGCAGGTTTCGGGATTCGGTTGTGGCAACACATAATGACATCCCAGTATGACGTCATGTGATAGACCATCCAAGCACGCAATTTCAATTCTCCCCTTCACGTACGACGAATCGAGGTCAATGACAGCCACTGGCAATGAGTCACGCGCGCTATTCGCGTACTGAACTTTGATTTCCTACCCTGTGTAATCCTCGGGTTTAACGTACTTCCTGTCGATAATGGCTGGGACGCTACACCCGGTGTCATACAAGATGGCGGCACCTTCTCCGTTGACAGTTGCAGACGCGAGATTTGAGGGTTCGCAACTTACTCCAGGCTCGTAATCCTTCCTAGCGCCGGCATTCACCTGGGTCTGTCTCCACTTGGGACAGTCCCTGGCTATAAGCGCCGGAGGCTTGCTGTTGTAACACGTCGGCGGCCCTCGCCGACCTGCAAATCTTGCTTTTGTGGGTGAAGCCTGTCCAGGTCTATGGGTGGCATCCTTACCTGTAGATCCCCCTCCGGCCCTCCCGTCACCCTGACGATTACGGACAGCCGGCTCTACCTCAAGCACCTGGCGCGACTCAGTGGGTCGGTGTCGGTCCGCGCCCCCAGAACCTCCACTCTTTGAGTGTGCCTGTTCGTATCGCTCCGCCATGCTAGCGATCTCTTCGAGCGTACGGTGATCTCGCTCTGCTAGGAAGACTGTCAACTCACGACGGGAGATACTCAGGACTCTGTCAACAATGAAAACAGGTAAGTTAGATTCATGAACAGTCTTTTCCGGGTCAAAAGCACCATTTCCGTCGAGAGTCTCATAGTTATTGTAGCGGCTATAGAGTCAACATAAACAAAAAAGTGTTGATGAATGGCAAGCCTGGTTTGTGTAGGAACGGGTGCATATAGTAATGGAAAGCCAGAATGGAGTAGAGTATTGAGGTAAATAGGTATATATCGGGTTGTAGCATGTAGTGAGTAAAGTAAGGTGAGTTTAAAGGGTTTTAAAGAGAGTATCAACTATAACAAGGCAAGGCAAGTAAGAACATGGAAAATTCAGTTGAAAAATGAATATCAGCGTATGGTGATTCAAATACAGGAAGCTGTAACATCAACAATAACAATACTACTACTACTACTACTACTACTACTACTACTACTACTACTACTACTACTACTACTAATAATAATAATAATGAAAATAATAATAACAATAATAATAATAATAATAATATGATATTTCGCCTACAAGAACTACGATACATCATTTATGCTCTTGGCTATAGTTGTTTATTATGTGTTATAAAGCTTAAGGACAACAATAATGTAGACTTCCTTTGCATATTATGGACATTTTTGGCTCCCATAGTATACTAATTGGGGACTCCTTAGAATCAATTCTTGAGTAATGAAAGTAGGACAGATAACTGTCTCCATAAGTTGAAACTATAATGCAAGAGTCATGCCCCTTTGATCTCGATCTCTCTCTCTCTCTCTCTCTCTCTCTCTCACACACACACTCACATACACGCACACACGCACGCACACACACACACACACACACACACACACACACACACATATATATATATATATATATATATATATATATATATATGTATGTATATATAATATGTGTGTGTGTGTGTGTGTTCTTGTAGACCTAGAAAACGGAAGCAAATGATTGTTACCATCAGAACGGGGACAATTTTATTGTAACATATTAGGAGTGATACAGATCTATTTTTGTTTACTATGCATTTGATATATACATGTCATTTCTAATTGATTTTTGGTTGAGTTCCAAGGAACACTGTATCGTAATCTTTGTTATCAGAACTGGGGCATACACATTTACACATTGTTAAAAATTATACAATAAAACGGGACGTTCCATAAGTATGCATTTTAATTCTAAATAAAAATAAATTCAATCTAAGCAATTTAAATACTGCAGCAGTCTTATTTTAAGCAGTATATATATATATATATATATATATATATATATATATATATATATATATATATATATATATATATTGTGCTTAGGCTCGAACAAACAGTAACATAGAAAGAGTGAAAATAACAAGCTTTTTATAACTTAAGAAACAATTTATTGAGCACAAATATTTTCCAGAAAAGAAAAATAAACTTACGGTTTTAAGAATCAATTCCAAAATTAATCCAAATATAATTCAAAACATAATCCACTAGAGAAATTGCAAAAGTCATGGTAATAAAATGTCGAAATAATTCCAAGTTCGAATCTTAGTAAAGTATCCAAGATGGAAGACGATGTCACGTGATGAAGTCAGTTCTTGGTAATGAAATTCTATGAGCACAGTGCTTTCCAGATAAATAACAAATAAATTCTCTTGATCCAAACGAATTAAATTAATTTCCAGTACAAGGTAATTTAAAATAACTCAAAACGACAAACAACTTAGTATTGAACAGCTCAAGTATTACTCAATAGTTCGCTCCAAAACATAATTTATATACCAGTTTTTACGTAAACAAAATAGGGGTCACTTGATCTTCGAAAATCTTTAAGAACAAATTTACGTTCAAAAAATCTCGTATGACCCAACTAAAAATAGAGAGATGTTTATAACAAAGCTCCATCATGTCCATGGAATCAACCAATCATTTTAAAAGCTTGTTTACAACTCTGAAGCCAGGTCAGAAATGAGGTCATCACCTGGTGTTTATTCTTAAGAGTACATGTCATCCGAATTTCTAAAGAAATATCTCGCAATGAATGAATCATAAACTTAAAATGTCAATTTTGAATCTGACAAAGAAACAATTAAAATTAAAAAATAAATGACCCTTATAAAATACACGTAACACCTTCCCCATATAATAAAAAGAAAGGTTTATATGATAAAACTTTCTTCTTACCACAAACCAATTTACACCTGAGGTTAAAAGAACTCGTGTAAATTACACAGCGTATATGATATAATATATTGTTATACACGGGAAAGAGCGTCTGCTATTAAATTATACTTTCCCTTGATATGCCGGATGTCAAGATTATATTCCTGCAATAACCAACTCCACCTTAGTCATCTTCTTGCCGATGAAAGTAAGGGGCTTTGTGGTCACTAAAAACTATAAAGTGGGGGGGGGGTTGTGGTCACTGAAAACTATAATCAAAGAAGGAGCTGAACTAAGATAAACTTCAAAATGTTGTAAAGCCCAAATCAATTCCAAACATTCCTTCTCGATAGTTGAATAATTTATCTGGTATTTAATTTCTTTGAAAAATAGCACACTGGATGTTCAATACAATTTTTGTCTTCTTGAATTAAAACTGCTCCAACACCAACAGCACTTGCATCGACTGATAATCTAAAAGACTGACTGAAATTTGGAGCTGCAAGAACTGGTGCTGTTTCAAGTATGGCATTTACCTTGTCAAAATCCTCCTGACATTTTTGAGTCCAAAATATCTTGTTCTTCTTCTTTGATAAATTAGTCAGAGGTTCCGCAATTATAGACAAATTGGAACAAAATTTCCGATAGTATACGGACATACATAAAAACCGTATTAGTTGCTTTCTACACAGGGAATTTAGAAATAACCTCAACTTTAGCATCTATTGGTTTCACTTGTCCATGTCCCACAATATGTCCTAAAAAAGTCACACTAGCACGGCAGAACTCACTTTTAGATAAAATAACTGTCAAGCGTGCATCAGTGAGTCTGTCAACGAATTTTTGAATTGTTGCTAGATGTTCTATCCAGGTGTCGTTGTAGTTGATGCCGTCATCTATATAGGCATCACACTTTTCTAGACCAGAGGTGATCATATTCATGAGACGTTGAAATGTACTTGGTGACCCTTTCATCCCGAATGCCATAACTTTATATTGGTAAGGTCCATCTGGAGTCACAAATGTCGAGATTTCCTTTGCTTTCAGAAGGTCAAATTTGGTGACATACTTGGTATTCCCGATTTTATCAATACAATCATTAATTCTTGGTAATGTCAATGAATCTGTTTTTGTCACACTGTTCACCAACCTATAATCAGTACACATACGGAAAGTTTTACCTGGTTTTGGAACAAGTGAACTCCAATCATTTTTACTGGGCTCGATAAAGTCATTCTCCAGCAAATAATGAATTTCCTTTTTTAAGTATTCCTGTTTAAGTGGATTCATCTTGTACGGATGTTGTTTATCTGGTTTGGAATATACAATTTCAACGTGATGACTAATTGTGTTTGCCCTTGTGGGAACATCTGGAAATAAGTGCTCATACTCAAATAATAACTGTGTCAGTTAATTTCTGTCTTGCACTTGCAAATATGAACGTTTCTGGTCTAGATCTTTCATAATTTCTGAATTACAAAGATTCGTCATTTCAACATTAGTAGAATCTGATGATATTCCTTCACTGAGTGGGACAGGTACAACTAAATTAATTGCAGATTTAACATGGATATCTCTTTCAATATACTCTTTTAGCATGTTGATTTGGCAGAGTTGTTTTTGTTTGCGTCTCCCAGGAGTATTTATGATGTAATTTAAGTCATTAATGTTTCTGTCAATTGTGTAGGGACCATACTATTTGGCCTGAAAAGGATTGTGTGGCATTGGTAAGAGAGCCAGGACTCTATCACTAGGCTGAAAACTCCTTTCCTTCGATTTTTTTTTATCACAACTTGAGTTCATTGTAGATTAAGCAGAGTGCAGATTTGCTCTTGCGACCTCACAAGCCTTTAACAACTTGCATCTAAAATCGGAAACATAATCAGGAGGATTGATCTCAGTATCTTCATTAGAGAGAAGTTTTTCTTTCAATAACTTCAATGGTCCACGCACAGTGTCCAAAAAGCAGTTCAAAGAGACTGAAGCCTAAAGATTCTTGAACTTATTCTCTAACAGCAAGCAATAGTAAATGAATGCCTTCATCACAATCTTTATTCGCATCAAAGCACTATGATCATATTTTTCAAAGTCTGATGGAATCATTCTAATGCCCCTTGGTTCTCAGGGTGATAGGCAGAAGATTTGAATTGCTGAATGCCCAATTCATACATAACTGGTTGGACAATTCCACACATGAAATTTGAACTTTTGATCAGACTGAATAGATTTGGGAAGGCCATACTGAGTTAAAAACTTTATGAAAGCTTTTACGATTGTTTTAGATTTTATATTCCTCAACGGAATTGCCTTTGGAAACCTTATTGAGGCACACATAATGGTCAACAGGTATTAGGTACCTGACTTGGTCTTGGTTAAGGGACCTACACAATCAACAATAATTCTACTAAACGGTTCGTCAAAGGCAGGAATAGGTTGTAGATGAGCCTTAGGTATCTTCTGATTGGGTTTTCTTACCATTTGACAAGTATGACAAGATCTACAGTATTTCGCAACATCACGTTTGATTTTTGACTAGTATAAGTGAGTCAAGATCTTGTGATAAGTTTTATTAATACATAAATGACCAGCCAAAGGAGTTTCATGGGCCAGATTAAGTATTTCCTGCCTGTAAGGTTTTGGAACTACATTTTGATAGTTCACCGACCACTCATCACCAGCAGGTACCTCACCTCGGGAGGTCTCCATTTTCTCATAAGAATTCCATTTTTAATGAAATGACAGACAGGAACTTTAGTGGCTTCAGTCTCATTTACGGTTCTTTGAAACAAGCAGGAGATCTCAAGATCTTTTTCCTGTTCGACGACAAGTGACTGTCGTTTATCACCCTGATAAGAAAAAAGAGAATGAGTTGTTAAAAGAGGATCAATATGATCAATACCTTCTGATTGATCCAAACAAGGAGTAAAAGTGACCTCATCAAATGCCTGACCTATACACATGTCAGCTGAAGGAATACTGCCTTCATCAACATCATTCCCAAGAGTTTTCTTTGCCATAGCTCTGGTAACTTCACAAGCTTGACAAATATCAGGGAATTCGTTTTCAATTGGATCAACTGTCTGTCAAATTTACACAATGGAGGGGAATAGTAACAAAGCTGCACTCTACTCCCTGACTAAGAACACTTTCATTAGAAGAAGATTTCTCAGAAAAAGGCAAAGTACCTGAGAATAAAAGAATGAGAATCTCCTGTGTCCCTTAAAAGTTTAATATGGGTTGGATTGGCTGAATCACCCAAGAGTGATATAGAACCCTTTGATATGAATGGTTCATAATTATACGTAATAAAATCAGACTGGGGTTTATTAGACCCAACAAATGTATTGCTTTCAACACATGACTGTGACCTCAACCTATTAGGAATAAGTGCATTTGGAACAGGTTTGTATTGATTCTGATTCTTATTTTTCAATGTCTAGCAATCAGAAGTAATGTGTCTTTTTCTTGCAATAGGTACACGTCGGAAGAGACAAGGATGTAGAATTATTCTTCTTTGAAGTTTGAGTTTTGAAAGTTGTGCTAGTTTGAGTTTTAAAAGGGCTGGTATTAGGCTGAAATACTTTTCTGCCTGAAGACTGTTGAGTAGAAGTCTTGTAACAAAATTAACTTCATGTGTCGAAGAATATTCGTCAGCAGCTCGAGCAGAATTCTCCAAGGTTTCAATCCTATGCTCATCGAGATAAGACTTAACGTCACTATGGACACAGTTTTTGAACTCTTCAATTAATATAATTTGCTTGAGATTTTGATAATCTTGTTCGACTTTCTTGGCTAAGCGCCATATATCAAACAACTGCTCTGCTTCTATAGCAAATTCGATATGAGTTTGTCCAGCTTCAGAAACATTTGTTTTGTTTTCCACTTTCATTGTTTTTCTGTAGTGTAGTAATATCATTATAGATGGTGTAACGTGCTTAGAGCTTCGAAAGATTAGGCGCTATACAAAGTCCTCATTATTATTATTATTTATTATGTCAGCAGTTGCTGAAACGGTCAATTATAACTGGTCGTGGTATAAGTGAACTATAGCTGATAGGTACTGTTTTTACCCCGGTTGCAAACATTTTAAGGTATTTTAATACCCGCCCTGACCAGTAGCCACCCGCTCCTTACGGGCAGAATCCCTTGGCACCAACGAGTTTGTATTCAAAAGCAACCCTAAAGAACAGACGATTATCTAACGCAGCCAGTATTTTAGTACAAAACATGTACGTGAAGATATAGAACTATTAACATAAAGTTGAAATAAGTTTTTTTATTATAACAAGAAGAACATTTAATGATAAATGTTACTTTTAAACTTAGATATTAAATACGTTGAAGTATATAGCTTTCAAACTATAACAGCTTCCGATTTCACTTGAGCTTTTCCATTTACTCAAATCAGGCCTCTGCTGTGGGCTACAATCTCTTAACCCAAAGTAGAAGAGGCACATAATGAGACTCTTGGAAGAGCTTTTGATCAATATATGGTCTATCACTATAGATTGACTGTCTGTTGGATTATCTAGGCAGGTTTTAAATTAGCCAACATTTGGCTAATTCTTACAAAGCTGTTCTTCACACCCTTAGATGGGAACCAAATTGAGGATAAATGTATGATTAGCCACAATTTGGCTAGTGTCTTTTAGTATAACCCCTATGTATGGCTGCAAAAGATCAAACTCTAGGTAACTATGATTAGCCAAAATTTTATAAACTGCGATATTGTCACTTTCCATAAGGTATTGTATGACCTTTAGGCAGAAAACAAATTTTGGATAAATGTCTCCTTAGCCAAAATTTGGTTAAGGATCCAGTTGCCATGCTTAGTGTGGCTGGTGCACAGATAATGTCCTTTTAGCAAAATGTGGCCAGTGTCAGCAACAGATTTTCTAAACTGCTGTATGTATGGCTGTTAAAATTTAAAAGGTCAATAATTGTCCATACGGAGTAAATGCGGTATTGTTAAATATGTGCTTAAACAAAGTTTGGGAAATGCATGTAGGTTCACTGGTCATGATCACCGTGGATGGCTTCCAAAACGAAATCTAGGATACTATATTTGTATGATCACAAGAGTTTTGAAATATGAGCAAATGCAAAAATTCATTTTCGTGATAACAATCACAGCTAAACCAGAGCAAAGTAAATTAAAGTGACACATTTCAAAACAATGTTTTATGTTACTTACTACTTAATTGTAGATGTAATGAAGACTGCTTTTTGGACTATGTTGGTAAATATTTGATAAATACTTTGAAGGCAAACTACAAAAGCTCCTAAACAGATTTCTTTCCCTTCATATTGCTCTTCCTATTGTCTGAATATACATCCCCATTTATTTGTACCCTCAATCCAATATTTTAGAAACAACCATAACCTAAATTAAAACATTAAGAACTTGGTCACTTAATATATTGATTTCTAATTTTAAACGTATTAAGACCAGGAGGACTGCATGTTTCATTTCAAACTGAAATTTTCAGAGTAAAATACTACCATGTTTGTTTGGTTACTTCCAGTTCCTTGACAAGTCTATTTTCAGCAAAGAGATGGATGTACAACTACATTTATATGTACATAGAAAATACATACTAGGTCAATCTGCTTCTAATATTTACAATGTCAAATCGTAGAAAAGAACGACAACTACACATTTGCATTTCACATGGATTTAACTAGTGGTTTTATTTCTGTGTACATGTGTGCAAAGTGCTATAACTCTCAACCTTTTGTAATTTGTGGAATTATCTGACAGTTACCAAACAAGATGAACTATATCACTCTGCTGTCAGAGGGAAAAAGACTCACCCATAGTATACATAACATCACACAGTGTTAGCAAGTAAAATATATGAAGCACAAAACCCACAGAAAATGACAGTGCTAGTGCATTTCAGGTTAGAGTTGGGTTAGACATTATAAATCAGTGAATGAAATAACTATTTCTGTGCATATTAATCACACCAACAGTTTTCATAATTGACATTGGTAGAGAGGCAATAATCATACTAAAATGTTTGCAAACACTTTAAAACCTAAATGTTATACTAAGTATTTAATAAGAAAGATGGACCAATAGGACGACGGATGCATAGAAAATCAAGAGAACAGCAGAATGATAAAACATATGATTAAATTACACAAAATATTTATTATATTTATCATATGACTGAAATGGTGTAAATTGGACATACAAAGTTTAATAATAGTATATGCATATGAAAAAGATCATACAAATGTGTAGTTCCCAATGGGTGTTTTCTTTTAAGGTAAAAAGGTAAAATGAAAATATCTTTTCTACTTTATTTAAAAAAAAAGAACAATGCCTGTGGAATGTTTCTTTGTTTATAAAACAATTTGTACTATAGCATAAAAGATTGTTTTAAAATATAAATCGTGTTATGGCTAATGGCAATCAATCTTCTTGAAGAAGGAAGTTAGGCTAATGGCAATCAATCTTCTTGAAGAAGGAAGTTCAAAGTCCCAGGAATAATATTATTGACTGATGTCTTCAGGTGTTTAAACGTTGTAACTGACACCTTATACTACTTTGCATAGTATATTCCAAGTGTAACCTCAGTGGTCGCCACTTCCTAGACCTGACTGATTTGTATGAATGTTTCATCAATCAGATATACAGCATATTTCCCAAGTTTATATTTTCTTCTGTCTGCATGACCAGCTTGATGTCCGCTTGATTGTTGGGTTGTGTATACCTGAACTATTTTGGTCAGTTACAAAGTTTTGAATGAAATTTATTTATTCTAAACTAAATTAAGCAAGTCTGAATGATTGTTTTACTGTCTCAATAGAAAAAAAAATTAATATTAAAAATAATAATGTTAAAATTACATTGCAATTTAGTTGGAAAATTAACAATCAAGATTCTTTACTTAACTTGAACTACCATGTTGTATCACTTTTACAAGTCTTTAGTAGACTGCTCTGGTGGCCTTGTGGTTATAGAATCCACCTCTGATGTGGAAGGTCTTGGTTTGATCTCCGGCAGAGTCATACCAAAGACTTATAAAAATGGTACTGCCTGACAATCAGCATTAAGAGTTAGTGTTAGGACTTGTCGGCCTGTTGTCAGAAAAATGTTAATGTTTGTGACATGATGGTCCAGTGTTAGGCATCACAATAAACTGGCACAAGGCAGATGTAAGAGTTCAAATCTTATTATGATTGGATATTTCTCATAATCTATCTTGTATTATATCTTGACTAGATAAACTTATGTATCAAGTTTGATAAAGTCATACAAACAAGCACAGTCTATGAGATACAATATCAATTAATTTATAGCAAAAAGTCATAAAACTTCTTGATGATTTAAACCTATTTACTAAGTTAAATCCAAATTTGATTAGAAATACTCTATTGAAAGTCATAAGAAGCTTAGCCAATCAGATGCAAGATCATTTCATTACTGTATAATTTAACCATGCTCTTAATAAGATTAACTTGACATCTTCATGATGTTAGCCCATTTCTCAGTATTGATCAAATCAGATTATAAACTGGTTACAAACACACGCAGCTAGGTGTCACTTCAGTTGAGATCTCGTAATATAAGCTTATAGTCCAAGTTTAATAAAATTTACAAACATGACCATGAACGTAATAACTGGTTCAGTCAGATGCAAGATCAAAAAAGTACTATGAATGGATGTCGATCTTACTAAACTGTTGAAATCTCCATTATATAAAACCTGTACTGCAAGTTTTATAAAAACTAAAACATATTGCTTTAATATGGTAACTAGTTCAGCTAATCGGATTCAAGATCCCCTTATTAATATGCATTGATTTTAGTTATTGTTGAATTTGTCTGAAATCTTGAAATAAGCTCATATTCCATGCTTTACTTAAAATTAAATCAAATATATGGATGATATAGTGATACAAATGTAATACCTTTAATTAGTGCTGTTTTTTCCCAAGTGTATGTTCCAGGTAACTCTCAGAATTAGGTTAATGAATGCATACCTGCAGAAAGAAAGAACTTACACTATACAGAAATGGCATAATAGTTATCATGATTCCATGTGAAATTCAAGAGAGAGCTTTGCATTAGATCTTCATTATTTCTTGTAAAGTCAGCTATCAAAACTAGCTGACTAAACACTGATTTTAAAAAACGTGAACTTTTAATATTTAAAGTTGAGGTTATTTTAACAGCAATACAAACATATGATATTTTCAATACTTCTTTCTTTAATAAATATATGGGACTATTTTACATATAAGTTACATTTTGAAACCTTGTCTAGATTCAACTTTAATACTTTTCACTTCCTGTGTGTAATTTTTTGCACACATAGAAATTTTCATTAACTCATTATATACCAATACATGTTGCTGGTACATTTTAGTTTAAACATTAACTCTTTGTATTTGCATTGTTACAACACAATTGTTTCAGTGTAAGATTCTTCAGAGCAAACATTTTGAAATATGCGCTGGTGCTGTTATAACTGGTAGTTTCAAGTTGAACATGACCTTGTACGTTTTGTTTAAAGTCTTAACCTTGTTGTTATGGAAATAGTAGAAAGGACTATATTGAATAAGGGCCATTTTCTGCTCCCTCTCCAAGTGTCCTTATATTATGTACTCTCTCTCTCTCTCTCTCTCTCTCTCTCTCTCTCTCTCTCTCTCCTCTCTCTCTCTCTCTCTCTCTCTCTCTCGTCTTTTCAAGTCATTTGCATGAACGTAAAATTGGGGCTCTCGATGTAGGTAATCAAAAAATTATATACATATTGGAACGAATAAAATAACGTTAATTTAAAATATGTTCATAAAAACCATTAAAGTAAAGATAGTTTTAAAGTAAAGATAGCTACATTAGTAAAATAACTATCATAACTTGAGGTTTTGAAATCAAATTTTGTGCACATATATTTTAAGTAAGTTATTCTATACATGTGCACTATTTGTTGGCCAACATGCATATCCGTATTCCTACGCATCAACAATAGCAATATCACACCTTAAAGCTATGTAAATAACTAGAGTTAATGATGCAGGTTAAAAGGAAATGCGCTGAATAAATAATTATTACCTAACATTAGTATTTAAACACAATTAATCGCAAATCCCGATGCTTGTAACATCCACATCATTCCAACCACAACATATAGTAAGGGTGTTAATACAACTGCTATGAAAATGTTGAGATGATTAACCGTTTATGTGCTTGCCCAATTAACCTTTGACCCCGAATATAGACCCCAAGGTAGGTGGTCAGAATTTTTCAGTAACACTATTTTCATTGATTATTATATGGGCAACATACACATCACAAGAAATTAACCAATTTGTAATGTCTTCAGCATTTGTTCTTAAAATGTGTTTAGTTATGCTTGCATTGTTGTCATAATGATCAGCTAAATATGAGCCTAAAACAGTTAAAATATAACCATCAGTTCCCTCGACCATCATTGGCTTAACTAATGGTCGATTTGTATGTAAACTGTATGAACGGCGTTGGAAGTTATAGTCAACACTCTTTTGTATATATATATATATATATATATATATATATATATATATATATATATATATATATGTTATATGTATATGTATATGTATATATATATATTTATATAGATAGATAGATAGATAGATAGATAGATAGATAGATAGATAGATAGATAGATAGATAGATAGTATATGTACCAATCAAGGACAAGGACTGCATTGTTGCCTCCATGATTACATATTTCCCTTGCAGTTGGGGTAGTCTGGACAGATGAGAATACATCATGTGTTATGTGATGAAAACCAAGGTGTTGCCCAACAAAGTTAACCATAAGGGACTCCCGCACTGTTTTAATTATTCGTTGCACTTGTGATGTTGTTAGATGGAAAAATGTGGATAAAATGGTGTTTGGAAGGCCTACCCGCATCTTTGTTAGAAAAACACCCAGGCATGTCAGTGGAGACCTACCATGTGTATTACGTAGTGTATTCAAGAAAGAAGACACTTCCAGGAATTGATCGCTTTTCAAGCCAGTAAGATGAAAATAGTCATCACCAGAGAGGCAAGAAGGAACATCAAAGTTTAAAATATGACTTTGTTTTAATTAACTCATGCACATTTTGTAAAAGTGAGGAAATATCTGGGTCTTGAAAAGTCTTCAAATTCTTTTGATGCACTGATAGATTTTAAGCATTCATTAGTGAAGAATGAGTTTTCCAAATGAAACTTGCAGCATCTACTATAAGAGTTTATAAATATACCACACTCTACAAAAGACTGGGTAATGGCACAGATTGGGACATTAACAAGATGATTTCGATGCCCATGTGGCCTTTAACATACAACACAACAGCTGTGTGATCTTGGTGTTGATGGAATTTGAAGTTTAATTGATTGTGGGCTTTTCAAGTTGGCAGTTGAAGTAGATGGTAACTGAAAATCTGGATCATGCTGTGGACTTGGTGACTGTGTTACTGACATATTTCTGTAATAATTACTACGGCAACTAGAGCAAACAACATCATCTTGTGTTACCGGCCTTTGCAATAATTCCTCTGTATGTTTTTCAAGAGTGCTTGTAAGTATTTTTGTTCCAGCTGATGGTTTTACCCTTTTGCAGCACCAGGAACATTGATATGCTTTAGGCATTTCAAATTGTGTTAGAAATAAATTATTGAACATTATGATTTTATACCATTTAACAAACTGTGACATTTGACATAAAGTGTTATATAGCTCTCATTTATGATTATTATTCATTATATTGCAACAATTCACTTAGGCAGTCATATTTATTATATATTGGTACACTCAGCCCACCCAGTTCTTATAGGGATGCAGCCTGAAACAGATTGTATGTAGAATATATTGAAATTAAAAACTCATCTTATGATGTATTAATTGTCATAATTAATTTATTTATATAATAATTTTATTGTGTATTAAGTTATGATGTATAACAGAAGCCAATATTTTGTACTTCTAAATCACTTTGGTGTGAATATATGTTAACAAATGGGTAATAAGTACCCCCCTTTTGTTATTTCCCTTACAAAAAAAATGTATGTTGGTTATGTTTTAATACTATTTTACTTCTGCTTTTATTATTTATTATTAATAGTAGTAGTAATATTGATATTCAAGCCAGTTTACTTTGAATAAAATATTTTCACCTGTAAATGTTATTGCATAATAGTTTTTATTTTATTTTATTGTATCTGAGTAGTAAGTTGTGCATTTTTTATGGTGGTTTTGAAAAATGAGCAGTTAAAATTTTTATTTCAAACTTTAAATTCACAGCTGTTGATATTGTGGATATTAATTCTTTAACAAAACAATTAAGAAAATATGGAGTTTTGAACTTGCTTCAACAATTTGATGCAACAACCACTATACCGTTTGAGCTATTTAAACTTAGATGACAATTTGTTTCCCCGTCTGATCTATATAATTTCAGACTATTAGTTGTTGTTTGCATAGGAAATAGTTTAATTTTACAAAATTACTATTGCTACTATATGAAGAATGACTCAGCAAAATTTATTGAAAAAAGATTAGTTCCAGCAAAAATTGGACTGATTCATTTAGTTTACATTTATTGAACTACATTGTAATATTGAAATAAGAGTTAAAAACACAACGTCATCAATCAGTATCGTGATTAAACAGAAGAAAAACCAATGTTATTGTTGTATAAAATAAATAATTATGCATATACCCTATTTTTTAAAGCATCCTTTTGTTTTGCCAAATATTGGCAACGTCAAAATATAATTTCATTGAATGTTTTCTCCGCGTAATCTTTGTTTACATATAGTTTCCAATGCAGGTTTCAGCGCCTCTTTAAAAAATCCCGTTCTCTTTGCAATTTATAAAAAGATGAAGAAAGAGAGAAAAAAAAAGGATAATATTGTTTTTAAATTATCGGAATCGTTATTATTCCCGGATTTTTAAAAAAAATATAATAATGAATGAAATAATATAGCGCACTCTAGAAAGGCGGGTCTAATTGTTCACGTGTAGCGATACTTCGGCAGCTACGGTGCAACAGGTACAACAACGACGAAGATACTTAGACAACCAAATTCACGAACTTTTAAATTTTTAATGATTAGCGTAAACGTGAACACGTAAATAAATTTTATAACTTAACATTTTGAATAAAAGTGAACCAAGCAGTGTAAGTACCTTGTCTGATCAAGATATTTTATTTCTAAGATAAAGTTGCTCAAATGTAATGTAGACATTTCTCGTAAATTTCCCACACCAGACCATGTTCAAAGGTCGTGTTTAGGTATGAAAAAGAAATTGATATGCATTTGTGAAGATAAAAAATCTAATGGTTTAGGAGTGAATCTACTAATCAAAATATGTACATCTACTGGTCTGAATCCATTATCACATGTAATGCTAAAAACATATCTTTAGAAAATTTTGCATTTACATTTGATAACATGTAATAGAAGCTCATATTGTAAATTTTAGAAGATATATGTACAAAACTATGCCTAATTCAAACTGAGTATACTTCTTGAGTAGATGTGGGCTATCTTGAGCTATATTTACTGAATACAATATCTGAATACTTAGGGAATAGTTCAGTAAAAGTGCCTAATAATAGTAGATAATTTAACATAATATAGCTATGTACTCTTATTAATATTCTGTATTTTTAAAACTATTGATTTTTTATATAGAAAAAAGAAAATAATTTTAAATCAATAATCACCTTTCTTGAACCCATTTCCAGAAGTTTTCTGCTTAAATTTATGTCCTTTGCTTCTCTTCAGAATTTGGAAATATCAGCTGAATTTCTCTGGTATTTGTAGCAAGAAATTTGACCTTATGCATACTGATCTAAATGTTGAATGCCTCTACTGTCTCTATCAAGGCTATTAGGCGCAGCAGTAAACTTTCAGTGCTGAGCTAAACGTTGCACTCACACATTGTTCCATGATCAAAGATTTCATATTAAACAATATATTCATGTCATTGCTTCAAAAGCAATTTTAAAAAATAATTAAGAAAGTTGTATACATGTGATATGTACGCATGACATAACAGCAATACGTCAATCCGTATTTTATTTTATTATGAAGCAGTGTTAATTCCTGAAAGTTACAATATTCACGAACGGTAAGTATGTATTAATCTGTTTTGCGTGTGAAAAGTTATATTGTGTGAAAATATGGATACATGACACAGTAAAACAATCAAAACAAACAATGCGATAAATAATAGATAACCAATTAATCAGAATGCTATGGCACGTGATATAAAATGTGTATATGAATAAAATATGATATATTTGTTTGTATTTTCTGTTCTTATTTTCGCTACAAACGAAGTAATTCAAATTTTAATTTTTTCTACACCCCCACCCCAGCTTTGCTGTCTGTATATATGTATTATGTCGAGCACAGACTACCTTTCACATGGCCTAAGTGGCCCTAAACTCTTTGAACAATCCGCACTTTTTTTATTGATCATACAAATTTAGAAAACTATAATAAATGATGAAGAATTTATTACTAGCTAGAATAACAACTATATAATGTGGAATTTAACCAGTACAGGCAGCAGCAAGAAATATGATCGAAATGTCCTTGTTAACCAAAACCTAGATATAAATCACAGTACACCCCATATTTCGAGCAGGGTAAATTTAAAGAGATGATAATATTACGGTTTTGAAGTAGTATAGTAAATCATACGGATCGTAACACCGAATAAATCTTTAAGTTGTAAGCGTCCTTTGAAAATATTATTCAGTAAACATGTACATGGTAAATATGGGCCCTGATAAGAGCCTCACGAGTACCATTGAGACACGCAATAAATCAGTCTGTCCTGCGCGACATCTGATTTACGCTACCTACCTTGTGGGCAATAATTTTGAGAGAGAGAGAGAGAGAGAGAGAGAGAGAGAGAGTCAGACAGACAGACTCGATGGTTCATGGTTCAGTTAAGGACAGAGAAGATAAAGTTATGTTTACTGTCTTAACCTTGTTGTTATGGAAATAGTAGATGAAATTTATAAACATTAATTGAAACGGCTAACACTCAATTTTATCATTTAGAAATAGAGCAACATGCATGTTCATGAATATTTTATATCCGAATTGGCACACCTTCACCTTGTTTCTTCGAACATTCCATTGAAAGAGTAAATTGCTATTTTTATCAATGTTGCAAAATATATTGTATTATCTATGAAAAGTTCTTAAAGTTAGAGATCTAATGTCCAGTGCCCAATACCAAACATATTTGAGATATGAAATATACATTTTTGTTGCGACAAAATCTTGTTTGTTCAAAATCAACTTTGAGTTGATACTTTTCCTTTCAACTGCTTCGAAGATCCCGAACAATTCAACCGTACCAGGCACAAATGTTCTGTCCGTTTGAAATGACAACTCAAACATTGAGATTGGAGTAATTATTACAACACATTGTACAAAAACATCGGCTTTGCAAAACACCGACCTTCTATCTTCCATATATTGTATCACAAATAATATCATCAAATGTATTCGTATATCTCTTTTGGTCAACTGTAGCAAATTTTATTTGCACTTTTAGTGTCAAAGTTTACACTTTAATCCATGCTGTATTAAATCTAAAGGTCATTATAGCTACAATGTTAGTTTCGGAATAAAGTTATTAAGTGAGTGATAAATTGGCCTCTTTAACTGATTCATTGGATGATTCGATATATCATAGATGGAAGATAATTGTTGCGGGACATGTTTGTCTTTCCCATTTGCATAGAAAAACAGCTCATTTGATAAAACTAGCAAACGATATGAAATCAATACACTGTCTGGTAGTATAGCAATTTATGTCTTTAGGCACATGCAATAACATACGTTTAGCGCGTAGGACTGTAATTAATGAGAGCAAACATATCATATACTTCTCATAGAACTGTATTCCCCCCTCTGGAAAGGCCACTTATAAGGCCATTTTCAAGGTACAGAAGGGATGGCTGTATAAGAGGGGGACTACTGTATATAAAATATTAGTTTTAGAAATGCTTTAGGTGGCCCCGAGTGGTCTAAAGCGCTCTCCATTATGGATCACTGCCATCACACCTCTGTCTGCGTGGGTTCGAGTGTCAGATTCAGCCAATGTGGGTATGTGGGAAAGCTTGCCAGTCGCTTCTCGTTGGTCGGTGGTTCTTTTGGGGGATTTCCCCGGTTCTTCCTCCACCATTAATACTGGCCGCCATGCATAGCCTATCGTGTGGTGAAAAATGGCGTTAAACACTACAACAATAACACCAGCAACAACAATCTGACGAAAATCAGATATCCATTGTTCTATATAAAGATATGACGTGACCGTACAGGGGTCACGTTTTGTTGACCTGTGAATTAGCCATTGGAAATGCAGCTATCAGAAGACTGAAAGCAAACATATTTTGAAAACCGATCACCAGACGTCATAAGTTACAGTTTTTCTCAAAACCGATCACTTATTGCATGGTATTGTGGGATTGTGGTCTGCATTCAAGATTTACTTGCCTCCAAAATTGAAGAGCTTGACAACATGTCAATCTATGAACCTCCGAAAGTAACGATTTGACAACGGACGTGCTCCGTAAGGCATGAGCAATAATACTTTGTTTCGTTGTTTGTTTGGTTAAGATTCTTAATGTAGCTTTAAAAAAAAAATCAATCATTTCGCTACGATGTCTGCAGTGAGGCAGTTTATAGTGATGCCACTGGGGCATCATCCCGCAGACATGTAGCATCATGTTTCACAGAGTCACATTATCCTGGCACCAGGCCAGCTAGTCATAGCACTAACCTGTTGATGCTGAGCTTAAAGCGAGGCAGCTGTTAGTACCATTTGTATAAGTCTTTTTTATAACTCTGCCGGGATCGAACCCACGACCTCCCACTTCCGCTGCGGACGCTCTAACCACAAGTTAAAACTAGATTATGTTATTGATGATGGGAATGGAATATTTTTGTTTACCTCGTGATATGGGAATGAAAACTGGTAGTATTATTGGATACAACAGTCATTTGACACGCTTACGTACGGACCTAGTAAATAATACAATACCAGCGACTGAAAAGCAGTCAGTAACAATTCGTAAAGAAAAAAATGTGATTAGCAGTTATTATGACAAAAGATCAAAAATGGTGCGAGATTGTGATTGGTCTATTTTTATCTCGACAAAAGGACAAACGGTGAGAGATTGTAATTGGTCTACAGTTAAAACAGCTGATGATTAAAAACATAACTAATTTACTTTATTCACGAAGCAAATAAACAAGGGTGTATGTTTATTTATGTGGTTGCGTGATCTGACTGAATTTACTTCTGAAAATAGGTTTTTTCTTTTTTCTTACCCATATTATTATTTTGTGTTCATTCCTTTTGTTGCCAAATGTTAACATCAGTTTTGAATCGTATACAACAAGTTAATTACGGCCAAAAATAATTAGAATGACATCATCAGTTAATTAAGGAACAAACTGCCCGCTTTTTTTAAATGCCATCTTTTTTAGGCTTTCAGAAATAATTAATCAGTGATGCCTGTGCTTTGAATCTAACTCGAACAAATAATTTTAGTGTTTAGATCTTTTGGTTTACATTGACAACTGGTGCCTTTGTGTCCCCAACTGGTGCTTATGTGTCACCTTTAACCGTCCATATCCTCCTGTAAGACATTTTACCAAATTTATTATGTTTAGACCAAGAGTTTTCTGATGTCATACAAAAAGATGTATGTGCTTGTTGCAGGTGTCACACCGTCTCGTTGAAAAATAATTTTAACCTTACGCCAGAAGGTAAATTTTGTTATGTTATTAATTTTTTTTAATTTAAAAGTATTTTTCTAAATCTGTTAAATGTTCAGTTAAATGCTTTTTGTTTGTTTGTATTTTAATAGTCCGTAAAATGTATCGCAATTAGCTTTTCTTAGTTCATCTGCTTCGCTGCTGATGTATTTGATATGTTTTCTATATTTTGGTTTTCCATTATTATCATCAGATTTCACTAATGCCATTTTGGTTTAACTCTAACAAGTTCATTAATCTGTACTTGTTGCAGACTTATAGTTTGGTTAAATAGACGATATGTTGTACCTTTCTCACTTCAAATAATATGAAATATCAGATTGTTTAATAAATATACCTGCTTACATTAAATAGTTAGCGATTAGAGAATGTTCAACAAATCCCACTGCATACTGTCAAATGTTCACCGTTAAATGTTTTCTTTGGAAATGATATATCCTTTCGAAATTTAATACATTTTTTTTAGAGTACAATCTTTGTACTTTCTTCCTGTTTTTAAATTGACCCACCAGTTAACCATACACAACAATATTCATCAGTTTTAAGAAATACCTTTTTTTTCTTCAAAAGTTACGTATTTTTTTCTTTGCTTTAAAGTTGAATGGATTTCTGTGGATGATTTCAATTTTGTTCTTGAATATACTGTTCTATGTATCTATTTTAGTTTAAATCCTCACTGAACGTCAGACTGGAATTCCGACAGTGGCTAACGTATGGACTTGGTTTTGTTTTTTGTGTGGTTTTTTAAGGTAATCGATAGTTTAGGTGCTGAAGGCTTGGTACATTTTATCTTCTAATAATTTCATTTTGATTTGTGACAAGTCAACCGATTTAGGGAAGTGTTATTTTTCTTCTTCTTTTTCTTCTTCTTCTTCTTCATCTTCTTCTTCTAGTTGAATGGATACTCTCTAAAATAGTAGCGCAAATGTGGCAGTTTATGTCTGCGTGGGTTCGAGTCTCAGATTGGGCCAATGTGGGTATGTGAGAAAGCTTGCCAGTAGCTTCTCGTGGGTCAGTGGTTCTTTCCAGGGGTTTCCCCGGGTGTTTCCTCCACCATTAATAACGGCTGCCATGTGTAGCATATCGTGTGCTGAAAAATAGTGTTATACCCTTCAACAACAACAAATGCTTTTAAGAGAAACTGGTGCCCAAGCAAAATGTTGTTCCTCGCATGCACCTGCAACTAACTAATCTTGAAAATCTCTTCACCATTTTCTCTTACCCTTGTTACCCCACTTTTATTTTGGAAATTTGTTTATTGTCCATGTCACGTGACTATATGACCTAATTGACATGTAGGTGGCGAGATTTGTATAGTCTTGTAATTGGGACAAAAATGGCCAGATCTAGGTCAAATTTCAGCAAGAACGCATTTTCGTCTCGCCTGTCAGCAGATTAAAGACATGACGAATGCTATGTTCATGATTTTTGAGAAAACAAATAATTTTCCGATCGATTTCAAGCAGGTATATCTCAAGGAAAGGTCTTTCAAGTTTGCATTTTAGCACCAGTTTTGAATGTGTTCAAAAGTCTGCTAGCCATTTCTCATTTATTATTAACATTCTGCAGTTTGGACTCAAGGGGACAATCTAACTGGTATTATGGTACAGCTAACTTAAATTGTGTTTGCTTCTTTCATTGAATAAGTAAAGATGAAATTATTTGAATTACTAACATGCATTTACACTTTACGATGGAAATTGTCTTGCTTCCTGATGTTCCTTCCCAAAAACAAATTGACAGTGTGACGTTTCATCAAGGTTGGAAGGAATTACCATATCTTTATATAATAGAGACTGTCCATGCAGATATTAATGATAAATAAGATGATGTTTTCATTTAACAATGCAGCAGTATTGCATGTCTTATTGTGATGCCATTTTTTTCAAGACTCCTCCACCTTACATATAATTTAATGTCCTTTCATTCATCTGTCAACACCCTTTAATTACCTTTAATGAAACAATTGTTTTACTTTATTTCACTTTAATGCCATTGTAACCAACCTTTGGAATGTTTGTGACTGGATTTAATATGCAGGATGTGGCCAGCTTCTTGTATTTATTCAATAATGACATACAAAATGAATGAAATAACTTTATTTGGGTTGCATCTTTTATATTAAACATTTTTGTGGAGATGAACATTTACTTTATGCAATGAAATATGTGTCATATTTGTACATGCTTCTTTGTCTCAATTAAATTATAATGCAATTTAACCATTTAATGTTTTTTTTTCTTTTCTTCTCAACTTCCTACTGTTTTCCATTTTTAATTTGTTGGTTTCAAACAGTATTAGATAGGTGGCCATAGCAGCTCAGGAGGCGGATACTGCATTTTGCAATCCAATGGTCATGAGTTCAGTACACTGGAGAGAAAAAGCAAAGCCTGATTTTACATCCTAAATAAGAACACTGTGACCAGAGTAGTGCTCAGAGACAGGCAATGTACCTGATAATAAAAGACTGAAAGGCTCTTTTGTCCCTTAATATTTTAATTGGGATAGGTTTGGTAGAATTGCTCACAGGTGATAAGAAACCTTTCAACATAAATGGCGTATAATTATCAATCATAAATTCAGACTGATTTGTTTGATCCATCAAATTGATTGCTTTCAGTACAGGTCTGTGCCATTGGCCTCTTAATATAGGAGCCTTTGACTAGTCTGTTTCAATTATGTTGCTTATTTTTCAATCTTTAGCAGTCATTAATAGCATGCACTTTCTTGTTGTAATATAGATTTATCCAGTTTCCATTTTGAAATTTTTAATGTGTTGATAAACGTCAGGTACCAACTCTTCACGCCTTAAGATATATACCTGAAGCACATCATTATTAACACTTTGTTGCAATGGCAATGATGTATTAGTTTTGCCAATAAGTACACTTTGTACAAATATATTTCAATGCTGTCTTAGCCATATTGATCTACCTCTTCTTCTATAATAATTTATACTAACCTATTATTTATGATAGCATTAAAACACAATCATGTATGCATAGGAAGAGTTGTTTTTTTCACTTTCCAGTTCTAAGTATTTAATCTAAATTGCATTTATCCATTTGACTTTTCTCTCTGTATTTCATCTCTTCTTTTTTACTTTCATTTGCCTTATAGACCACTCCGGTGGTTTAGTTGCAAGAGTGTCAGTCATAGATTGGGGTGGGGGGTGCTGGTTTTAACCCAGGTCGAGTAATATACCAAAGACATAAAAATGGCAAATTTCGCGATAGATGCGCAGCAGAAAGAGTTTAATGTTGGCACTTCTTATGCTGGTGTTAGGATAATGTGTCTTGGTAGGTCAGTAGCATGTGCAAAAAGTAGGATAAGGTGGACATTTTGAATAAAGAGTCTTCTCCATACGAAAAGTATGGTTCTGTTAAAAAAAATCCATTTTTTCACCTTCTGTCTATGCGCGAGCAAACTAACCAAAGAAAAATATTTTCTTTAGCACAACTAGCCATTTGTCTTATGGAATATTGCTTGGAGGTCGATGTATTAGGATGTATTCATAAATAGTCCCCAAAATGTGGTTCCAACTCGCATTGCATGCGAAAACAGCAAAAACCTCCAGGGGTTAATATGTTAACTAAAATGCAATCCAAATTGAGTCCTCAAAAACTGATGTTATTAAGACATGCAATAAGGAAATTATATTTCTTTTTCTTTAAATGCCTAGTCAATCAACCTAAACACTTGCAACTTAGTCAATGTTTATTGTATGATTGTTTACTTGAAAATTACAGAAGGATGATAACTCTTTATTGTTTAAAAAAGAAGTTAATTAAAATAAGTGTACTTAACTCCTCCGAATTCAACTCGTCAGAGAGAGAGTTTAAATGCATATCGCAGACTTCATGGTGACCAGATGATTATTTTTAAGCAAATGAATAAGCCAGTGTTCTGAAAACAATTAGTATTTAGAACAAAATATGTTTCCTAAAGTCTAGCTTTCATTACTGCACATGTTGATATTGTAGCATATCATGGCGTATATAAGTGAATTTAATAACTGTTCCAAAAGCAAATTAGATGAAGCCGTTAGAAGACAATATATATAATTTTTCAGTTCAATGTATTTTAACCCCCTTTCTATACTCTCTCATTTCTGAATATTTAAAAACCATACTATATTTATGTATGTATATACAGATGCATTTATATCGGTATGCATTCTAACCCTTCCTTTCCTTCTCACATACATATTCTATCTTCATTTAGTGTTTACACTTTTTGATAACTTTAATTATGAGCGTATTATTTTAAGCATAAACAAATAAAAAATGAAGAAAAAAAATAACTGTAATATTAATGCAACGCAATTTTCTTCACTTCCATTTTTTTTGCTGCATAATATTTAAACTTCTGTAGTGATATATTATCATATAATGAGTCAAGTGCAGATTTCCCAACGGCAATTTCAGTTGCAGTGAATTTGCGTTGGGCAAACTGCCTTATGGCATTTGAGTTGGTTAGGGTGTCAAATTACATGTTTAGAAATCACATTTTTTATTTTAATAGATGAATTGACAATTTTGATTTAATTGCTATTCTGGATGGTAGTTTTCATTGTGTCAATAAAAGAGGTTACAAAGTCGCAAAACAGTGCCTGAGATTTAGGTTTTTGCAAAGGAACTTAAAACTTATATTTTAATAAGATTTGAACATTTAAGCTCGTGTATATATTTATCTGTATGTAGTTTTAATTGCAGATACATTTGATCCTAAACTTTTAAATATCTTTTCATGTTTTACCAGGATAGTTGCAATAAGAAGTAAAAAACATTCAGGTCCTCAGGTTGATGGTAGTCTTTGATTGTATGTAAATTGTCCTCACAATGACGTCCTCACATTGATGGCAAAGTCAGAGTAGTCCTCATAATGCATAATGAAGTATATGGCAAAAATGAAGTGATACAGATATTGCCTATCTTACAATTAAGCTTACTTTCAAATTTCTAACATATACTTTCATTCCTTCTTATGGTCATCGAAATGCAGTAATATGTCAAGGTCTTCACAAGTATATGAATACACGTGTGTGTGTGTGTGTGTGTGTGTGTGTGTGTGTGTGTGTGTGTGTGTGGTTCAGATAAGATAAGATTCAAATGTCTCTACGGAGTAGACAACGCAGATATACTGATAGAATATAGAGGTTTACTATTTTACGCGTTAAAAATAAAAATCAGATTAAAACTACTTTATAAAATGACATAGCTGGTTTCTGAGTACTTCTTGCGGATATGAGCAAATGCAGAGAACATCGCTATTTCATCATTTAGTTTCATCTACTCTAGTGTTGTTTGGAGGGGGTTGGCAACATAAGATGGAGATAATGAAGGTGCGGAGATAATACTCATTAAATACATAAGACAGAGAGACAGAAAAACAGTTACATGAATGTATAGAAGATTGATGGATAAATTAATATATTTCTTTTATACAATTATCTCCATGGGGAGAGTATTTATCAACTGAACTATCTTGCTCAGTAAACAATAATTTCGTTCTATTTTATAAGTGTTCGACAATATGCATGATGTTTCAGTTGCTGTTATATAATGCTGAATATGTGGTAAACATAATTTTGTCAGACAGCCCATCTAAAGGAGACATACAATTAAGAAATTATCACACTCTCTATACTCAAATAAAATCTTCTTAATAATAAGAGAGTTGCAAAAACAGTGAACAATTGTCTTAACAGATATAATGAAGTGTTCCTTTGGACCTCCGCTCTAGGCGTAGCAGACCCGGGTAAGGAGCGCAGAGGTGGATTGGTTATTTAGTAACGTATCTTTATCCGACGGACTTGAAATATACACAGGACACACTGGTACGTTATCATTAGATCAGATGATTTTGACTTTAATCATATAAATACTAAAAACGTTCCATTGCTGAAAAATTATATTGGAAATAATTATAGGAAAGAGCACCAAAACGAATTATTTGCAGTATATGTAATAGCTTGTCCAAGAGAAGAAGAACTAATGATTTTAATTAATATGGAATAGTTAAAACATTTGTTGGCAAAACGTAAGAAACCATCAGCGACAAGGCGTCTGAAATCATCTCTGAGAAATCTGTGAAGATTAAAGACACTATTTTGAGATTCTAAACCCAATAAAAATCCCTAATGTAAAGCCTCTTAAAACGTCTATCTATCACTGTGTGGCTGTGTAGGTCAGTGTATAACTGTGGGTGAATTTCTGTCCATGACGTTAAGTGACCTTGTTTCTATGAAGTTCTGATTTCCATATCTCGCCCTCTGCCTTCATATCTGCTTTTTACTGTCATTTAATTGATCTTTAAATCTAAGAAACTATCATGTTTACTTCTTCATCCTGTAATCATTTCTGCCGCATCCCCAAATATATATTTTGCCGGTAATTCGCCTTTACTGTTCCGATCCTCTTTCATCCAGTCCATTTGTCGTAATTAACAATGAGCGTGCAAAATACGTATCTCAGTTGATACAATTCCATTTTCTGCAAAAACTTAACGGCCTTTAAAGATTATATTTTATAAGGTGTGAATTATCCAATTATTACGTGCTATCTGGCTATTGCACAACCACAGAACTTGTTGAGCTTTTTTGCAATTCCAATAGAACCTTGGAAGGCTAGAATGTTTAATGGATCAGTTACCTGTACAACATCAATCTTCAATACAGTACATCATTGAAAGGTATTTTGAGTTACAAAATGTACACGTTAAGTGACCTGGAAAGTCGACTGCAAGGACAGAAAAACATTACACATTTGTCTGATTCACATCGCTAAAAGAGGACACAAAATACAAACTGTTTATGTATTAGAACACATATATTATATCGCAGGTTGGTTTCACTCCATGTATTTCATTTCTGGAACTAAAACAAACGTTAAGGTTATCAAAATGGACTTTATATATTCTCTGATGTATTGTTATGTTGTAGTATATAGGTATTGTTCTATAAAACTCTCCATAATATACTGTAGAACCAATTCGTTATCAATTTATTCGTCTAACAAGGCTGGAACAAGACCAAGTAGCCACGAAACACATATTTTGGAACACATACCCATCTGGTTCCATTTGCAACTTTTGAGTTGATGTATGTGAGAGGCAGAGAAAGGGGCGATCCATAAATACATTATATCCATACAATTATTGAACACTAAATATATCAGTTTCCTGTCAATACAATTAGTATCCTGCCATAAGCCAATAAAGATCAATCACCAAACAACACTCGATATTTCTAAATAATCTTTTCGATGTGTGTTGTGATTATATTGTCCGTCACGCTACTGTCATTTAATTCCATTTCAACATACTAAACAATTTTACATAGTAATGTCAAGCCATGGGCTCGTTCGTTGAAAAACCCATCACTTTATGTTTGTGTCTTTGTATTGCAGGATTGTTAATGATACTATTATGATTATTTTGTTTAAAATTTATTTTCCATATTCAATTTTATTAGATTCATAACGCTTAGGCTGAAGGGTATTTTGAGAAATGTACATGCGAGAGCGAAAACCACTACGAAGAGATACACTACGTTCCATTGGTTTCTCTCATACCGTAGTTTAATGTTTGTATGAGTAGAGTGAATATTGGTTCTTGTTGTTTATCATACTTTTGACAACTTATATTTGAAAACAAACAAAAAGCAAGAATTTCATTGTCTGATAGTTTCGTAGATGGAAGTTTTTCTTGTACTAATTGCAATAATTTACGGGTATTATGTTCAAATGTTAGCTCAAAATGATTTTGTTTGAAGAACAATAATGACTGCTGTAATAAATAAGCAGCAATGAAACAACAAAAATCAAAGCAAAGCATTATGTCAGAGTAATATTTTTCAAGTGTGTGAAATCATTATACAGCCCATAGACTTCCAGAGATATGCTGAGAGTTTAAAATGTTGTATGACAAATGTAACCATAACCTGTTCAAATGTTCCAAAGAAAATTCACACTTGATCTAATTAAGGAGAGCAGAATTCTGTACAGAGTTTAAAAAATCTATACTATTGCACTGTTTTACATTTCGCAAATGAAGTTTGCTCGGGATTTATCTTGCCGCACATATTATGGTAAACACGTATTGGTACCAGTCTTGGTCATACATAAACTCAAGCAGTCTATCATCATTCTGCAAAGGCTGCCGATGAGCGTTGTGAATATTCTGATTTGTTTTTCCTACTATTTAAGAAGTGTGAAAATATCTACTTTATGTATAGACAATGCTTTTAATTTTCGGTCAATGCAAATAATTTAATATATTTTGATAATTCGAGTTGAGTCTAAATGCATACAGTAATCTAAAATATTCGATATGATAGTTCGACACCAATTTGATAGTTTACTGACAACTTAATGTTACTGGTAGTCTCTTGCCTTTATCCGTGTATAACACCGTGTGTTGAAGGTTACGGAACCAATTTGAAAAAGCAAATGGTGCCTAGGCCCTAATAAAACCGGTTTAAGATCAAAAACATGTATAAATATAGATATTAACTCATATGCGATATTTTTTGTACCCCATGTTAAATATACGTTCAATTGATGCATACGGGTTGCTTCTTATACTCATCCCTATCACATATGTGATGGAGCATCTGCTTGTGTTTGAAACGTCAGATGATATTATAGTTTATGTTTGAATTAAAAAAGTGTACCGAAGCCAAATTGATGTAAAATTATTTTGTGTAGCCATAAGTTTAAAGCATGACTATCAAGCTAACACAAGATCTGTTTAATAGCAGGCATGGTATAATTCTTATTTAAAAAGTTGAAATCAGGAAGATCACGATTTCATACTGGAATGTTTTATTGCTATTATCTTACTTTATGGCAGTGATAGATTAAATTAAAAAGAGTTTATAGAGTTGCATATTACACTTATATTCTAATTTTCTCATCAATTTTATCATAGATGTCAAATTTTATCCTTTTTCCTGAATTTACTCTACATTAGCATGTAATGAAAATAAATATGTATAACTGACACAACAATAAATAAATTAAAATAAACATATATTAAATCAGATATACGTAACAATAGCTCGAAGTTTTCTTTCCCTGGACTCTTCACTGCAACTCAGTATTCATGGGTTCGTTATGAGGTAATAAGGAATACAGCGGTATACGTAAGAAATGGGGGATTGTATAAAGAAGGATATTTCTTTTCTATAAAAGTATGAATGTGATTGATATAGCACATAATGTTTTTGACTTGTACGCATTTCGATCTATCGAAATCAAGATCATGTCTATATTTAGTGAAATCCATTTTTCGACATATGATCTCGACATTAAATAACATCTGCTGAAACATTCCTGAAGCGAAATTCAATAATTTCTCAAGGTTGGCTTGTAAAACCTGCAGATGATGTCTTTGGCAAAACGGTTCATTGTTTCAAAGAAGAACTGTGCGGAGTTACATTTGTCCCAATATGCTATGGCCATGTTTATCAAGCGTTTGCACAATTTGGTCGGAAAGCACAAATATGGTTTTGCGGGGCTTGTTATTATTATATTATAGAATCATTATACTGCTAATATATTTTCTTCGAAGATAACTTAGTTTTACTACTATAATTTCGTTTATAATTTCATATGATTTCTGCTTTATTTATAGTGATACAATTGTGAAAAATAGTTATAACGTAATATAATAGATATATCATTACCGTTTCTGGTTCTAATGCGTTTTGAAATTGAAACTAAATACGTCTGGGATAACTAAGAACGGTTTTACGAAACGTAACACAGAACAACATAGATTCTGGAAGATTTTTCAAATCGGATTTCGAAAACACAGGCTCTGTTGGCTTCAATGTTTTGTGTTTTCGGCTTTAGTTCGTGTTCACAGTTATTAGATACGTATATGCCTTATCACTGTTAATGTATTATGTTTAGTCTTGTCTAATACTCTAGTAGTTATAATTGGATTTTTTTGAATTTGAATTGTTAGATAAGCTGAGATAATATGACTAAGACTGTTACAGTTTTAGCATGTGGTTACCTGATTTCTTACCCACGATAACGAAGTGTAATACAGAATAAAGTTACCTGGAGGTCTAAACAAAGAGATATAGCCCAGGTACTTAATACCACTGCGTGTCCCTACTAGACATACATAGCTCGCAGTACGAAATGGATATTTTTTATTTCTTTAGCGCGGTCGGTATGTTAATCAAATATAATCTCATTGACTATTGGTTGCCTCTCGACGACAACGCCCCATTAGGAGTTGTATTAATAGATAAGGCACAAATAACCTATGATCTTCACGCAGGCTAGGAACAGAGAGCAACACCATTTTTTAAGGATGAGGAATCTCGCCATTTTCCTGCTACTTTTGGCCTTGTGTGCTGTCGTCTTATCATCTGGTATGTCTTTATTTCGTTTTCATTCTTTCTTTACATGTATTGTCCTGCCTTTAATTTTCGTGGTCTTTTTCTGGTTTGCATTTATTATATTGGCTGCATATATGTGTTAGATGGTATGTGAGTGTTATTATGCACAATAGCAATAATTGGAACGTTGTTATCGGAATTAAGCCTCAGAAGATGGTTTCTATTGTTCAACTCATTTTGGTACACATCGGATACATATATACCAACACGCATAAATAGTATAATCAACGGGTATTCATTGATGTAAATTTGGCAGAATTTGGTTACAATTTGAGAAGAAGCAATGAGAGAAGAAACAAACATATTTCGAAAACAACTACATAATTAGAATTTAACGTTGATACAATCTTACAATATTACAAACTTTAGATCCTAATGGGAAAATCAAAGAATTTAACAAAGTAGCAAGTAATACCCTAATGTTTTTAAGGCGCTATATAAAAGCTTCCCGTCTACGATCGACTTAGACAATGTTTATGCACCTAAGTACTGTCTAACGTAAAATATCCTTATGTTAAGTATCTTGAACGAAAAATGGAGTCGGACATTTGTGGATTATTTCGCGTTACATGACAGCAATTACATTTCATGAAGCGGATATACCTAACAAAATTAAATGGTTATAACTGTTACAAAGAAATTTTGGAAGTATGAGAGCTATATGTTCAAAATCAGTGAAAGTCTTGCTTTTGAAAAAACGCCAAGATGAAACTCATCTCGTAACTAAATAATTCATTCAATATAGTGCAAAAGTCATTATATTCATAACTAATCGATAGTAGAAGTTATGAGTCATTTACATCTCAACATAATTAGTTTTGGGAAGTTCCCTGCTTCTTTGGAAGGTTATCAAAAGATATTACATTAAATATTTTCCTTTCTTCTTACATTTTTTAAACATATTATAATCCCAGTAATACTAGTACTTCTTTAGGAAAAACTAACACGATGAAATCAGAAGGTGAACCGGATGAGCCTCATCCGTTTGGTATAAGATTATATATGTATTCGCGTCTTTGATACTGAATTATAAGATATAAATGGACACATAAACCAAACAGAACCTCCTATAATCTATAAACTTTCTTATATTACTGACGCAGTAGTACTCTTTATTTACCAGATTCTCTTGCAAGGTGATTTATTTATCAGAAACATGTTTAAGTGGCTTTATACTGACGCATCAGACAACGCACGGCTGCAACTTTGATTAAATTAAATAAAGTTTCTAAAACGATTTGAAACATGAAAACCAAAAGCCATTTTCGAGCTGGATGACGTTGTGTCTATAGAGGAGGCTTGGTGAGGTTATATTGTCCTAATGTACATCAATTAATGATATAATTATCTGGACCTTTGTTTGAAACATTTTAGCGAAGGAAACATAATTGTGTGACTGTTATCTTAACGGCAAAAGTTTATTGAAATGAAATGACACAGGGCTCTTCTAAAATGGATACCGGCAGAATTAATTATTTTTAATTTATTTAATGTGAATCACATATGCAGCTTAGACATGAGGGATACATGCATGCAATAGCGCGTGCGAAACATTGGATTCATCAGAAAATATTCCTATATATAAGGGACATTTTGTTTCACATTTTAATAAAATAATCTAAAAATGTTTTATTAAAGTCAGTGTATGCATACGTTGATAGTTAGGTTTATTACTATTTTATTCATTGAATGTCGCATTTGTTTTCAAGAAATGATTTGCTATTATTAACGATTGCTTTAGTAAATAATATACTGCCAGTAATTTCTGAGAAAAAGCGGATTCTTCCATTTCCAGCCTATTATAAAATGATGCGAAATGTCCATCGTTATATCTTGTTTGTTTATAATAGAATAATTGTAAAACTGACACATTCTTGGGGTACCAACAGGACATGTTAGATATGTTGTGTATGACATCATAATATCTATCCTCTGTAAACCAAAAACTTATGAAATCAGATATATATGAACGCAGACCAAGAGGTTTCAGTTATATCACACTGTTGCTTCATAATTATCATAATTGTACAGGAGAATATACGGTGTCTTTTTCGACATCGCATCTGGAATTCCAACTATTCCCATCCCCCGCTACGTCATGATTAAAATACATTCTCTGGATATGCATTCTCTTCCAGGCGTTCGTGAACGCAGAAGCAACTTGGATGAGAATGGTGCCAAAGCTGCATTAGAAGTTTTACTACAAGCCATCGATGAGGGAAAAATAGACATTAATGAGTAAGTTTCTTAATCACATGTATCCTGTAGAGTATTTGATATCTTTAGCTATATCTATTACTCTTCTAGATGTTGACATGCTCGAAGCTTAATGTGTGATTCGGATCTCAAATGGTTTCTTGCTTGCAAACCAAATATATATATATATATATATATATATATATATATATATATATATATATATATATATATATATATATATATATATATATATATATATATATATATATATATATATTAGAGAGAGACAGAGAGAGACAGAGAGAGACAGAGAGACAGAGAGAGACAGAGAAAGATATATGGATACGGAAGTTGCGTACAAGGTAAACTATATGGGTAGTAGAAAGGAAAATCCATAGATGGATTACCTTTCATATTTTACAAATTTTTTTAACTGTTTTATCGCATACACATACGATATAGAGAATCCTAAAAAGATGATTTCGTCCTCACGCTATGAACTTCATCAGCAGGCTGCTTTAATTGTCTTTTGACTATTAACACCACTCGATGGAGTGGTAGGCGATGCTAATAGATTGTTGCGGATATGCGAGAGGTTGTAACGAGATTTAATGGACCTAGAAGACTAAATTCAAGCTCTTCTGAAATATCACGGCACAGTTAGAGTGATTGGCTGGCCATAATGTAACTTGAAAATGAGTAAAACTCTTAGATTGAGAACAGGCTTGGTTTGCGTGGGGTTAAAAAGTCGAACAACATGCTGAACAAGGACCGGGGCCGTTACAACCTTCCACATATATATATATATATATATATATATATATATATATATATATATATATATATATATATAACAATCTGTTAACATCGCTCACCATTCCATCGAGTGATGTTAACAAGCAGTGGACAGTATATGTCTGCTGATGAAGTCCTTATGGTGAGGATGACAGCTTCAGGATATCGTTGTATATATTGTTTGTGAATTTGAGTTAACATATAAAGAACTTTTTCCATATGATTCATAATATTACAAATGTTTCTATTTCACAGTCTGGTGGCCAAGAGGGAAAATAATCCGAGTCGCAGACTTTGGATTCGACTCCCGCCGGTAAGATGGCCGGGCAAAAAATAACCAACTGCAATCAGCTCAGTATCAAATGTCCGCAATAGCTGACATCCACCCAATGTCTCGTGTAGTGAGCTCGCTAGGGACTGTTTGCCTGAAATAGCGTATACCAGAACCTTTACAAAAATATTATTTTATATTGCATTGATGAAATAAATAAAAACTGGTTTAATATTCTTGAGCCATTTTAACTTGCTTTTATAGTACATTCGTCAGATCACAACCAGCAGGTTATCAATGACTAATCATATTCTCTACACCCTATTCTAACATCCCATCAACGCGGAATTGGAACGGGAGTCAGCCATATCCATATAATGTGCGGCTCTATTTTGCAACACTTTTATCACACAAAAATACCTTTACTTAATACCAAATAGTCTCTCTCTCTCTCTCTCTCTCTCTCTCTCTCTCTCTCTCTCTCTCTCTCTCTCTCTCTCTCTCTCTCTCTCTGTGATGTCCTGCTGATATATCCTCTTTCATTGGATTGGTGACTGACCGACATATTTGTCAGTTGGATATATGGTGTATCTTAATTAACGATTCGGCTATCGAGCATGTGGTGTATTTACACACACGCACACACACACACACACACACACACACACACACACACACATATATATATATATATATATATATATATATATATATATATATATATATATATATATATATATATAAACTCTACAGAGGTATCCCATTTCAACGATTAAGTGTGTTTCCAGCTATTGTTTCCTCTTCGGAACGAATCGTTCCAAGGAAAACCCATGGATGACATTTATATGTATTATCCCCTTTAACGTATCCTCATCAAACCATGGTGTCATAAATGAAAATCGATAGTCAAAAAGATACATGACTGTTATATATTCACTACCATCATACCTATATTGTGTGCGTATGTGTGTTTAGAAAAATTTAAACCTAGAATTGGTACATATACAAAGACGTTAGTTTTTCAAGCCTGCGATGCATATGTTTCTAATCACATGAACACCCATGTATTTATACGCATAATTCCACCATGATTAAAGTAGAGGTATATGACAACTTCAGTACCATGAAACGGGATTTCAAAAATCAGCAAGGAACAATTCGATGGTCACAATTGCGTCTGCAACGTATAGTGTAAACTCTATTTAATTGATAACATATAGCACATGTTCTATTAACAAAACAATAGATTAAATTGATTTTAAACGTGTGCACTGTTGAGGGGAATATAATAAAAGTTGCATTTTTACCATTCACTTTCAAATAATAACGGATTTAAGCCCATCCTGACTTAGTATACACTTAGTATACTATTTTGCAATAAAAATCAAACTTATGTTGCAATATCAGTAATAGAGGTCGACAGTGATATTATGACCAACGTTTGCAAATACAGACGAGTTCAATAAGGCCTCGTCATCGGAAGCATGCTGATCTTCAATAATATGTTCGAGTTCAGTGAGTTAAAATATACATTCAAGTTATGTACTCATTTAATTACAATGTCACAGCTTTGTTGTTTGTTCAGTCTTACATTTTGGTTTACTAAGAGATAATATACGAGTGTATTATAAGAATATCATACAATAAGTTTATAAAGTATGTTCTCAAATGTGCAAGCACATTGTTTGTTGACGCGTACCTTGACTATCCAGACACAATACTTTTATTTTCGTTTTGTATGCTATGCTCGAACATCAGAGAGTTTATAATTTCTTTGAGCAGGGCAATGTATGCCATAAATGCCTATTTCACTCAGTCTAGTTATTGAATAGAATTGAAGTTATATTCACTCAAAATTAATAAAAACGATGAATCAGCTATTAGTAACTATATCTAAATTACCTTCTGCCCAGACAAAATGAATTATTTCGTGCATTTGCTTGAAAACATGATACGAAAATAGGTCTCATTTAAGCAGTTATCTGACGGTCATACGTCAGCAATGTTTTCAACGTCATTATTCCTGTTGCGTTGCCATTTCACAAAAAGAAATATGTCGATCCTGAGCGTTTTGCTTTGTACTTTTTTCCATCCTAGAATAAAAATATTTTGTAAGCACATGACCTGGCGTGAGCTTGAAGAATACCTTAACTGTATGTTCAATAATTAGAGTTTGAAAATTTTTCTTAATGTTGATGGCCTGGTGTGACTTGAAGAATAATTTGTATGTACAGAGGCTGATGTGATTTCCAAGAATAATTTGTATGTACAGGGCATGATCTGATTTCGTAGAATTGTCTTCATGTCAAAGGCCGGTTGTTATTTCGAAGAGTCCTTCGCCTAGTGTGCTTTAGAAGAAAACTTTGTATGTACAGAGCCTGATGTAATTGTGAAGAATTTTCTGCTCTTAAATGCCGGTTGTGCTTTCGAATGATATTTTGTATGTAATCAGCCTGATTTAATTTCGAAGAAAATTTTGTATGTACAGGGCCTAATGTGATTGCGAAGAATATTTTGTATGTACAGGGCCTGAGGTAATTGTGAAGAATATTTTGTGTCTACAGGGCCTGATGTGATTTCAAAGAATATTTTGTGTGTACAGGGCCTAATGTGATTTCGAATAACATTTTGTTTGTACAGGGTCTGATGTGTTTGTGAAGAATATTTTGTGTGTACAGGGCCTGATGTGATTTCGAAGAATATTTTGTGTGTACAGGGCCTGATGTGATTTCGAAGAATATTTTGTATGAACAAGTCCTGCTGTGATTGCGACGAATATTCTTCACGTAGAAGATTTTTATGAGTTTTAGGAATGATTGGTATGTACAAGGTCGTGTGAGACTTTAAGATTTCTTTGTATGTACAAGGTTTGGTGTGACTTTAAAAATACTTTGTATGTACAAAGTCTGTTGTGATTTGGAAGAATACCTTGTACGTACAGGTCCTGATGTAACTTCTAAAAATACTTTACATGTATAGGACTTGTTGTAATTTCAAATAATACTTGTATGTATAAGGCTTCTTCCTTATGCGTTTTAACAATACCTTGTACGTACAGAATCTGCTGCGACATGAATAATTCATGTTGTGTACAAGGTATGGTGAGACTTAAATAATACCTTGTATGTACACGTCTGGTGGTCTGGTGTGACTTTGAATAATACTTTGTATGTACAATGCCTGGTGTGATTTCGAAGAATACTTTGTCTGTACTACGCCTGCCATTATTTCGAAGAATACTTTGTCTGTACTACGCCTGGTGTGATTTCGAAGAATGTTTTATCTGTACTACGCCTGGTGAGATTTCGAAGAATACGTTGTATTTAGAAGGTCTGGTGTGAATTCGAAGAATACTTTATCTGTACTACGTCTTGCGTTATTTTGAAGAATACCTTATCTGTACTACGCCTGGTGTGATTTCGTAGAATACTTTGGCTGTACTACGCCTGGTGTGATTTCGAAGAATTCTTTATCTGTACTATGTATGGTGTGATTTCGAAAAATACTTTGTACTATGTCTGGTGTGATTTCGAAGAATACGTTGTATTTAGAATGTCTGGTGTGATTTCGAAGAATACGTTGTATGTAGAAGGCTTCTTAAGAGTTATAAGAATACTTTGTACGTACAAGGTATAATGTGATTGGAAGAATACTTTGTATGTACAATGTCAAGTGTGACTTGAATAATGATTTGTATGTTCAAAGTGTTGTGTTACTTGAAGAATACCTTGCCTGATAAATGAATGGTGTAAGTTTGACAAATATTTTCTGTGTACAATGTCTGATGAGATTTTCCAGGCGTTTCGTAACTTCAAAATATAAAGCAAATATTGAGTTCCATCAACTATTTAAATGATAGACATAAATGATAATAAATGAGAATAATTATAATCCTTTACCTCAACAGGGACTGATTTAAATATTTGTTCACACATTACTAGCCTTCAGTAACGATGTAATACAATGTTCAGGGTCTGGTATGATGTTGAAGAGAGAACGGTTCGTCTGTAATATTTTAGTATAACGTACTCTAATACTTTATCTGTAAAGCCATGTCACCATTTAAGATAACGTTAAATACATGCAGATACATGTCTAGCTTATGTGAAGAATGTCATTCCACAGAGTCAATCATACTATGGAGGAGACTGTTATATATAGTGGGAGATTGGTATGCATAGAGGGAGACTTACGAATAGATGTATACTGTTCTGAATAGAAATCGAATGCCTTTTATATAAGGAGATTGTCATGTATAGAGAGATACTGTTATATCTAGAGTGATAATGTTATATATAGAGAGAGACTTTTCAAAAGAGGAAGAATGTTATTCATAAGATAAGATAATATAAATATATATATAGATGTATAATGTTATATATAGAAAGAGACTGTCATTCTTAGAGGGAGACTGCTATATATAAAGGAATGATAGAGTGTGTTATATAGAGAGGAAGACATATATAGAGGGAAGAGTTATTTATAGAGGGGGACTACTATGTATACATGCAGTATGTTATCTATAGAATGTCATGTATTGATGGAGACTGTTAGATATATAGAGAGAATGTTATGTAGAGAAGGAGAGAGTTATGCATAATGAGAGACAGTTTTATATATAGACGAGTATGCCATGTATAGCGGAAGACTGTTATATATATAGGAGAGTGTTATATGTATATGTCTGTATATATATCTCTATATATATATATATATATATATATATATATATATATATATATATATATACAGATCTAAACATAAATCATTCATGTATTTCGTTTTGACCTTCTGAAAATCAAATAATACATATCATTGCCCAAAGATCTAAGAAAGCTGATCAATCGTTTTAACATTTCGATGCCTTTTCTTTACCTATGAATTGCTAGTCGGATCATTGGAAACGTGTGCATGAATTTTAAGTATTTTATTTTGTTCATGACCTCTGACTCTTTACTGCGAATATAATGAAGACGGTGTCCTTCTCAATGTAAATGGTCTCGCTTAGCTAGGAGGATTCAATATGTTCCGTGACTATTCAAAACGAGTTTCAAGGTAGTTTTGTCCACAAGACTCACATAATTTTGCGTAAAGCGTATTTCGTTTTATTGACGAATAGTTATAGAAAACGACTTAGCCCTGAACTCATTATATGTTTTCAAATGTAGGCTTCGTTTGAGCGATAAAGAGGTTTAATAAAGGTCACCAGTTGAAATGTATGTATTAACAATAAATAAAAGATGTACAAGTTGCCATACGTTACAGAATACCTGCCATATAGATATTATTAAACGTATCGCTTGTCACCATGCTGCTGTTCCGAATATTTAAGTTTTGGATTAACCTATTAATATCAACTTAAACAAAATATGTTGAAACGATACTGGATTCTGGTATTAGAAAAGCAAATGTTTACATTGCAATCATTAATCTATAAAGCTATCCGCCAATACACATACACTGGCTTTTGAATGACCTTTAGGTTGAGAGAGGAAGCGGGGTGGTAGAAGAGGGAAGGATATATTTAAAATGTTCCGGAGGTCAATGTCAAATCCCATTTGGTTTCTAATTGCAACGAAAATGACTGCATTTCCAAACAAACGACGAACATAAAGTCTAATAATCTAAACCGAGCTAGCGTTTAAGAGAATCTCATGTTAGGAATGACCACGAGATATTTGAAGCCCCGTCAAAAATTTCCTTCCGATAATTGAAAAGAAAATGTATTCAAAACAGGATGTCAATACGAGTTCTAATATTACACAACTTATTATTTTTCAGCTTACTTCAAAAGTCAAAAAAAAATCCTTTACATGTATATTTTTATTTCTTTTGCTCAACTAAACATTATTAGCAGTTATGTTGGAAGAAAATTAGATTTTGTGATAACTTTCATTTTTAAGAAAAAACGTATTTCGTTTGAATTGATTGCCGATCTTTAAGCCGACATTTATTTTAAAATTTAATTACTCGTTGATTTAAGTCCAATATGATTTTGTCGTAGCTTTAACGATATTGTTTTTGCATCCATTAACAAATGGTACATTAAATTGTTTGATATTGTTTTCTTCAGATAATTAGGATTGAACAGTTTTCATTGTTGTCAAGTAGATAGGATGATCATATATCTATTGAAGTACGTATATATAAGCTTAAATCATTCTGACTTTGTGATTTATTGAGTTCGAAAGCAGCTGTAATTATTCAAATAAAACAAATGCCACATAATATGTATGAAGATTCTAGAACATGCAGTTATTCAAATTAATTTAACAAATACTATTTGATTAATTTTCAAAATTTTAAATTTGCTTGCTGTTAAATATCACTATTAATTTATTGTCAGAAGTTATGATGCATAAAGTAATTTTGAATATGCAAATCATGATAAGTTACGTGATCATGCATTAACATGAATGTGTTAATAAAAAATACGTATTGCGTCACCAGTTAGAACGACAGCAGACCCAACGACATTGGCATGGCAATCAAATCCAGAAGACTTATCTTGTGTGATGAAAATCAGCTCGCCTTAATATTGACATTGAATTACTCACGCTCGAGCCTTCATACAATATTGTATAGAAGGTGAAATGCAATACCCGGAAACCTCTGATGACATTTACATTTCCTCTGTTGTATGTGTAAGCATGCATTATATATGCTGAACACATTTTGCAGTTATATCCCCAACGTAATAGTGGGTAGGGAACGGTCTCTCTACATAACAGGAATGATTAAGACTGAAAGTTTGCATCTATTATGTCATATTGTTACGATGAATGCATATGTTTGCTGATGTAAAGTTACATATAAGTATGTGTTCACTATATGTACAGGAACTGACACCTACAATACCATTCCTCCTCCTCCTCATCATCATCATTCTCTTGACCTAGTGTGGTCGTTGGGGCAATGTGTTGCTGAACATCTGACTAGTTCACTCAGCAAATCTCTTTCTGGTACATTATGTGATGTTGTCAGTCCACTTCTTTATCTGTCTCCCGCTCCTTCTGCCACCTTGGACGCTGCCCTACAATACTGTTGTCGACAGAGTGATGGGTCAAGTTACATCGCCATACCATTTCAGTTTTCTGTTTTTGACGGGGTGAGGAGGTTTTCATAATGGCCTACTTTTTGCTTGATGGTGCTACGCAATTCTTCATTTGTGATGTGGTCAATGAAAGAGATGCAGTGAATGTTATGTAGCATCTCATTGCAAGCGCATATTTTCTACGTTGTAATTCTGCTGTCAGGATACATGCCTTACATGAATCCAAACAGAATAGGATGATTAGTGATCTCATTAGTCAGAGTTTAGTTTTCAGACAGATATTCTTGTCTGTCTAGATGGGTCTAGCTTTGACATAGCTGTCGTTGTTTGAACTGGCTCAAGGATTCCATGTCCCGTCCTGGTTGTGATTTGTTTGCCACTATATTTCATCAGCTTTGTCTTCTCGGCACTTATCTCAATGTTAAATCTGAAAGATGTTTCATCCATGTTCTTCACGAAGGTGTCAGTCTCGTCTTCACACATTGCCTGCCAATCAATGTCGTCCGTAAAGCAAGTTGGTGATGTTAATCCCTCGAGTGCTGACTATCCCACATTGGTTTTCCAGGGCTTTGCTCATGATGTGCTCTATGTAGATGTTGAAAAGCGTGGGAGACAGGAGATAGCATTGACGTACTCCAACTGTTCTCTTGAAACAGACCCACACAGAACCATGAGCAATCACTGCATTGAGAGCCTTGGTGTACAGCTGTTTGATGGTATTGGTCAACTTTTAACCCATGTTGTATTTCATTGTGGCCACAGCCTGTTAAAAGCCTTTTATAAATATATAAACAAATGTACTTCTGACACAGAAATATACAATTGAATAATTGTTATGTTATGCTTCTTCCACTCCGGAACTCCGGAACCCTGTCTTTTTTGCAGAGACGATTTATTCTGCTTGTGGGTTCAGTATGATTAAGATGATCTGCACCATCACCTCACTAGGATGGCTGATCCAACTGATAGTTTTGTGTATTTGGCACAGCTTCAGATTGCCATTATGGGGAGTGGTATAATGAGTGACTTGGTTCACTGTTTTGGCCTTTCGCCTGTCCGCCAGATCTTGTTGCAGAGTTTTGTTAGTAGCTATATCACGGAGCACCCCCGCTATTATTGATAAGTACAGCCGGGATTTTGTTTTCTTCTGCTTCCTTAACATTATTCAGTGCTCAGCATCCATCACAAGGAGTGGAGGAAATTTTCCTCTAATTGTGGCTTGGAATAAGTTGAAGATGTTAGGGTCCTTCAGTTATTCAAGTTTGAATTTGAGCCTGATTTTCTCAGGCTTGTTATGTTTCTTTACCTTCACTCGGAAGTTCATAATGACGAGGTTGTGATCACTTTCAACATCAGTACCTGGGAACGTTCTTGTTTATCTTATATTGATGCAAGATCGGAAACGGCTTTGAACCAGTATGTAGTCGATCTGGTTATGATGGGTTCCATTTGGTCGATGCGTCCATTTCCTTAGGTGTTAAAGCATCTCTCACAACCCATTATCAACTAGCATATTAGTTTGCAATAATGGGATATGATTGCATTTGTTATTAACATGCATATAGCTGAATACAATCAACACCTTCATTATTATGTTCATGTATATATGCATATTGGCTTTGTTGTATAATTATAAAAAAAATTGCTTTCTACATCCGTTAAAGTGTTCTTTAATAGATCTATGTTGGGCATCCATGATGAGATATAATAAATCAGAGTTCAGCCATCGGCAGATTGATCATCATCGAACATTTTGTTTATCTCAGCATGATTTAATATCGATGAATGATTAACACTGTCTTCTCTACAATTACCATATACTGAGCTTAATGGAAACGTTATCCATATTAGTTTTATACACATACATATATATATATATATATATATATATATATATATATATATATATATATATATATATATATATATATAATTGTGCGTTGTATGAATGGTCATGGAGGAGGAGGAGGGAAACAATATCCATATATATCTGTGTAGTTGGCTGGATCATACAATTCTGGTTAAAGGCAGTATATGCTTATATAGCTTTATTATACGAACTAGTGTCAAGGTTGTTTAAGACTAACTAGAATCGATTTAGAAAAATGTGCATGATGAATTTATTTCGTCCACCTTTGATTCATTCCTCAGCCATATTGTTCCTTTCTTGGTAATAGGATATTTGCATAGACTTCTGGTTAAATGTTAAAGCCAATATCTTGTATTTTCTTGGGCTTAAGGAATTGTTAATTTCTTTCTGTCATTCCGCATAATTCAGCACAATTTAGTTTCATTTCTTTCTCAGAATTATGTAAAAAACCTCATAGCATAGCCTTTGGAAATTCGACTGAGACAAACATACGAAACTACATAAAAGTAGTTCATGTGATGAAACAAAGCGAGAAAACTCTACCTGACATGTTCTACTTGGCACGTTACACTAGGCCTATTCGACATGAAGACATTCTAACAGTTCAAGTCATTTTTTTAAACAGTAAAACATCAGTACATAACACATCCACGTTTTTTTCGTCAGAAACTCAGAACTAGTATTAATGTCACATTAACTATCTTAATACGAATACAAAATTGCTGTTTCCTTCACCTGTCTTGATGTTTCAGCAGCAACTGGGATTACGCAGCGCTTTGCTGTTGTCCTTCCATGTGTATACCGCTCTATTTCCCATAAGTGTATATATATATATAAATATATATATATATATATATATATATATATATATATATATATATATATATATACTAAACTGTGCGTCAATGTCTGACTCAAACACTGCCATGTTGCATAATTTAGGACAAAGCAATTTAATTTTGCTTGCAAAATTAAGCAAGAAGTAGTGTTAGTACCTATGTACATTTATAACTGAATTCACAGCAGAGACTCATTGCCATGACGAGGGAAATTACGAAACTGTGCTCTGCCAATAACGCAGAACATGCGATGAAACAAAAAGAGATAACTCTACATGAAACGTTATACTTGCCATGTCACTCTGACAATTCGACCTTTCGAAAGACGCTTTAATAGTTATATTCTTTCTAAAACAGTATATCAATCCATACAGCATTTACATTACCTATCCATAGCAAACCATGGACTAGTACTGATAAGTCAATTAAAAAAAGGTGACCCAAAACTTTAAAATAATATCTCGGCTTGCAATGTTTTCCCTTTCAAAGTTCTCTTGTGCATGCATAAAACATAAACATGAAAAACATACAAGTTATAGTTTTTAATGCATTAATTTCATGATCATAAGACTACACATTCGGTGCAAAACAATAATAATCTGATCTTTTGGTTCAAACCGGTCATATCTATCTCAGTCCTCAATACGTTTGAACTGTGCTCCTAAATCCACATATAACACAAGGATTTTCTTAGAACATAAAACCATAAATGTATTTTTAGTATGACCACTTTGAGACGTAGAATGAAACTACAGATTGTAGAGTTCAGAGAATAAGCAATGAGTGCACACTTTTATTATCTCTCATCTATGTATGCTATATATATATATATATATATATATATATATATATATATATATATATATATATATATATATATATTTATATATATATATATATATATATATATATATATATATATATATATATATATATATATATATATATATATATATATATATATATATATATACATATATAACTACATGACATTATTCTATAAGAGATCAATATGATGTTAGATGCTGAAGGAAAATACACTGCTGATTGTTTCATCGACTTATTCATTCAACCATTTGATGGTCAAGGAATGGTATGGACTCAATTTATTGATAAATTCATCTATCACTTCATATATTCATTACTTTCTCTGCATTGAGAAACTTTGGCTAAAAAGATCATTATATATATATATATATATATATATATATATATATATATATACAGAGAGAGAGATAGAGAGGACACAGTTTAAGAAACAAGTTCAACATTTTCTCTTAGCAAACACATTATGCCATGAAACAAAGAATGGAGGCACTAGCAGAAAATAGCTTTAATCTGTATTGTTCTTTCTAAATATAATAGTCACTTAGTACAAAGTGCCCACCCACCCAATATTGCACTGCACCACTTCTAATGCGATTATGGTCATTGATTGACTTTAATTTATTATTATTTTTATTTTTTTTTCCATTTAATTTAAGGATCTGACCATTGAAAAGAAATTATAATGTTATCTCACATCATTACATAACCCGCCTGTGCTTTCTGCATTATGACATGATCTTATTGGAGATTATGTTTGTACAAGGTAAATCCCATGAACAGAACTCGAAAAAAAAGCACACAACTAATCTATAATTTTTGTGTGCTAGTAGTATCAGGTATCATCAATAATGCCAAAATCCGTTTCCAGTCTTTTGAAATTCCACCGAAACAAAATTTAGAAGAAAAAATTCAAATGTCTAAAATTAAAATACTATTAATTTTAGCATCACCCAAAGTCTGCTCCTTTGTGAATCCAGTCATTTGTAATTTCACTAGATGAAAATTTTGAAAAATCTTAAAATTGTAGAATTAGAACTCTGTTATCAATTTTAATCCTGCTTAATTTAAATTAAGGTCTTGATTTGTAATCTGATAAAAGTTTGTCTACCCAGTCGCTGTAATCTTTGAACAATTTGATAATTTGGGCGTCATACTCCTGGTCAACTTCAGCACTATGCTGAAGCTGCCTCTGCATAAAATCCTCCCAATTCTTTTTCCGCTGTTCTCTCTGGTCTTTAAGGTATGGAATCTAAATTAATTGATCAACACATTTTGTAGAACAACATTTCTTGTCTTGCAATAAGAGTAATGCTATATGACAACTACAATACTGAACACCGTACTTTAACACTGTTGACGTATTTGCCTCAAAGAGATCTAATTGAATTAAATGTCTGGCAAAAGTCGTAACGAACATCTACATACTCTCATTGAGTTTACCAAAATTATAATAAAGTTGCTGATTGGTCAGCAGACAAGTTATGTTATAATATTCAATGACATAAAAGTTCACTTGGTGCAGATCTTAATCTTCTGATTGAGTCTAGATTTTACAAGATATTTGTTTACCAGTTTTTGTCTTTCTTGTAATTTTCACGAGTTGATGAGTACATTAAAACTTGTAATTTGTACATAAAAAACTTATTTGTATGTGGGTATGAAAAAGATATATGAAAAAGCTTGTTTTAAAAAAGTATTGTTTTGTAGTACTGACAGGGTACAATTAAGTATCAGACAAAAATAGGTCTAAATATTATATTTTATACATGCTCTCTTAGCAGTACTATGTATTCAATATATGATTTTTATTTAATTATTTTGCCTCATGAATCTAAATACAACAAACAAGTTGATACCCAAAATGGTTTTCATTGTTACTTCATAATGTGTCAGTTTCACTGAGAGAGAAGAGACCACTCAGAGAGAAGAGACAGAATGAAGACTGAAATAATACAATTGCGGTGGTGTGTAAGATCATTTGCAGTTTTTTTTAAATTCTTAACTGTTATGATGTGTCACATGGCAATGTGATTATATTATTAATTATCTTTCTCAGATGAAACTTACCTGATCACGTTATATTTGGACAACTTTCGATGCTAATCGGAATGCAGCTCTAATGTATAGACAAAGGCAAGTAACTCTTGCAGATTAGTTCCCCTTCCCAATGTAACTCTTGCAGATTAATACCCTTTCCACTAGCTAGGTGGCTAATACTATGCCAGTTCTTCACTTAATCAACACCTTAAAAGGTGAAAGTGATTAGTTGTAAAGTGATAAGGAAAGTATCGTGTGAAAAACAAATTTTTATATATAAAAAACTTGCTTTATCTGACCATACTACATTAGGAGAACAGTTATGAGCTGAAGATGTTTAGCCCTTACCTGTGTCACCTAGTAGCAGCATGATTTCTCTCTAAAATGAACAACCTCTGGTAATACAAGCACAGCAAGAAAATTGTATAATACATTAAAACAGGAGACCATGTGTTTTTTCACTATTGATTACTGTCTCACCATGGCAATTCCAGTGAAACTGGTAATTTCATTTCTGGTTCAAAGGTCAAGTTTTTATGACGTGTGGTAACTGACTGTGCAGACACTAGTCATTGACAACACAAATCCCATCAGTTATGTCTTCAGAGTGGATGAGTGTGTGTGTGATTTGAATTTTTAACATTTGTTCAGTCATATCGCTATGTCTGCACACCACTTTTTCTGTGGAAGATATTTTGAACTTGGAGTGACATGGTCTTGCACCTTTCTGAAGGTCTAACTTGAATGTCTTTATTGATGCTTTCTCGAACCCAATGATGATTATATTGATGTCTCTGAGAGAAAGATGCCAAGATATGTGTTAACCGTTCCATACTGAGGTGGACCAAAAATGTTCATGAGCAACAAGGTCAGGCTTCTCTGCAGTGAGGTGAAGTAGTGTTGTTCAGGTCATGAACCAAATACCAAACCAAACGGTTTTTGTTGTATATCTTGCAGAAACACCACTGTCTGTGTAGTGAACTTCCAAAACAAACAGTAACAGCTGAAATTCTTAGGTTTGGGGCCATTGAATTGGTATTTTAGAAGTATGCATCGGATAGGTCAAGATTAATTGCATATTCGTCATAAGTCTATCACAGGTCTCAATTGTTACTACACTTTGTAACCAGAAATGTTCTGTAGTTTTTGTACTATCTACATTACAAGGAGAAAAGCTGGATTTTCTTGTGTACAAACAACCCTCTTCATGGGATTCACTTAGGAGCTACTTCATGAATCTATTTGAACAAAAGTGGATTGGTCCAGATAAGGAAATCCAAAGATATTTGGACATAGTTTGGATTACCGTCATTCTTTGAGAATCGTTTATCCTAATAAAACCATAAATAAAAAGTATGGCACCTTAGATAAGTATCCAGACAGTGTCTGTAATGATGCGCCATGAACAATCAATGGAAGGGAATAGTATAAATTGTGCTCCTTTCCATCACTTTCAAGCTTTTGAGCAAAACCAGCGGCATATATCTGCCCCATAAATCACTTGGTCAGGAGATAAAGAAAATCATGCTGTTACTGAGAACCTAAACTGTGAATTGCCCATCAACAATATTTCCTTCTCTTAATTACCTATTAACCGGGTCTCACCTCCACCATTTGATGCCCTAACAGAAGCTGATTCACGAAAGGGGGTAAGTGTAAAAAACAAACTGTTATTGGCTTTCTCGACTAGACGTTTCAAGAGTGATGTCAAGTAGATGGGCAATCAATACAATATTCCTGACCAACTTTAAACATTTTGTTTGCTGTATCAACACATAAACAATGTACATCAGGGGAAAATAGTTATAAATGTGACTTTTTATTGAGGGGCAAGTTGCATGCAATTATCTCACTGTAAAGAAGCTCTTGCATTACTGGGGTTGAGAATGTTACATTAAATTTTGCCATCTTTAACAACTAGAGCTAGATTATGTCATCATCATTGTCTACAATCACTAAGGAATTTACTTTTTGGGTAGAATTCACATTGCAGGTAGAACTGATTGGAGGTATTGGATTTAATTCCAATCGAGACAAAATCATAAGGAATTTTTGTATTGGTGTAGTGATCTAAATTGTGTCCATTCCATTCTTTGATTGGCATGTTTCAACATTTATGTTTCAAAACCGTCAAAATATTTGCAGTCAAAATGTTCTTTGTTGTCTGGTAAGCTGGTTGGTATGGATTGTATGGCGGATAAATCTGTACTGTTATCGGTATGGAACATCTGTCCGTATGGTATTAATCAAATTGTAAATCTTTATGGTGAGCTTGTTTTTCTATTATTGTGATGCATGGATGGAACAAGCGACTGCATGCCCACAGGCATCATTGGCTTATCTCCAGTAGGATTACAATAGATTTCTACTCCTTGAAATATCAACAACAATGCATTATGGGTAATACTGCTCCAATACATAAACACCATTTCTACTCCTTGAAATATCAACTACATAGCATTATGAGTGATATTTGAAATATCAACTACATAGCATTATGGGTAATACTGCTCCAATACATAAACACCATTTCTACTCCTTGAAATATCAACTACATAGCATTATGAGTGATATATGAAATATCAACTACAAAGCATAATGAGTGATACTTGAAATATCAACTACAAAGCATTATGGGTAATTCAGGTCCATGACTTGACTGATATCGTCCAAATTTAAACTGTAAACACATAAAGAGTATGTTCCAACACTCTTTCTGCATATATATGAGTTGGGGCAGTTTGGTGTACAGACAAGCCGTCTTGGAAATTCAGTGAGAATAATGAATATTTCTAATCAACACAGTGTATTACTGTGCTATTTGTGGTATCCTTTTGAGAGGGTATATTGATACCATACATGGTAATGATCCTACCGTATTCATGGATACAGTATGCTCTGGTGTTGTTTTCTGCATCTGCATGGAATGGGCATCTTGTAATCACCAATAAGACTAATGGCTCGGACATGAGGTGTATATAAACATCGTCGTTTCTGCGGTAATTGTGCAACTTTTACGAAACAAAGGACAAAGTATTTTCAAAACAAAGTGCACAAACTGCAGACACCATAGAAATAGGACTGAACAAATTTTAAAAAGATGCATTGCAAATCCATATCACACAGACACCACATTAATTAATTCTAGGAAGGCTGGATTCTGGGGTAGCAGAGAAAGTTATCGAAACATAATATAATCAGGTAATTTAAAAGTATGTGACAGAGAAATATAAATCGTTATGTGGAATATGTATCACAATTAGTATTTCCAGTTCAATACCCATGAATGTAGTTCTTTTCTAGTTTTGGAACATTTTTCGTCTCTCATTTTGGTGGTGATAGAAGAGATATATTGATGAATCTTTAGAAGTGATTTGATGTTAATTATTTATTCTTGCAAATAAGAGCTCAGAGAGTGGTTGTCTGTGTGTATTTTGGCAGCAGTGCACATTGAGTAATACAGCCTTGGTGATGACCTGGAAGTGAAATATGTGCGCTCTCTACTTGATGTTCTGTTTACAGTTCAGCATATCAAAATAATGCTGGTGAACCCTTGACAAGAACTCCACCATGAAGTCATCTTTGAAGGTATTTTAGATTAACATATGATTGTTATTGTTATTCACACAATGGAAAGGTCCGTACTGAGAAGTATATGTAGAGTACAAATAATAAAATTAATTATGATGTATGTCCATGTGGGCTGTAAAAGCCATTGTAAAAACAACTATAATAGTGTAATGAAAAGACATCACTTGTTTTTCATTTCTGCCAATCAATATAAGGATGATTTGAAAAATACACTCTGAATACAATGCAAGATGCTAAAAATAAAATGGCATTATAACTTAATTCAAAATGCATAAGAGATACTGTGTTACTCTGCGACAGTGACAGTAACATACTAGCAAAATTCAATCATTTAGCGCACTGAGGAATGAAACTAAAAACCGTATTAATAATGAAAGTATTACCTCGATGTTGTTTTCCTTTTCTTCAATCTTTTTACAGACCTCTGTGGCAACTTTCACTAGAAAAGAAGAACACAGAAAAGGATCACTGTCTAATTGAGATGGGCACAGAAGAGGGCCTAAATAAATTGGCATGTACTAGAAATGGGCAAAGAGAGGAGCTCAACTAACGGTATATAAAATTTTATAAAAGTGTTACCTTTTTGTCTGAGAGATTAAACATGTTCGATAACTGGTGTACACATGTGCCAGTAAAGCCATCTAATTACCATTTAATTATTGCTAGACAGTTTCCTGGAAAGTTTATACCAGTTACCATGAGAGTGTTAAGTCAATCTCAAGACTATAATAAAATACTTTGAAGCAAATAATACATGCTTACAAATAAAAGTACTGTCAAGAATAATGGTCTAAAACTGTAGTAGACTACTGCAGTTTCCCACGTTTCTTCCATCTAAAAGTACACAATTTATTTTCCTGTAAATACAATCTATGAATTTTCAAAGGACATCCTCAAACCAATTTTGAATATGATAATGAATAATTACTAACCTTTTCATAGCTAGGTATAATCAAATACCTGTCCGATTAAATTCAATATTTCCAAAAAAGTGAAGATCAAATTGATACACTATTTGATTCTTCAATCATACTAACATTTACGACAGTGAACAGCATTTTTCAGAGCAAATTTCTAACAGCTCTTCCAACACGAAATGCAAAACTTATTCTGATTTGTCTCTAAAAATAATTGGATTAGGAATTACACAAATTAAAGGACTGGAGCCTTTACTGGCACCTGTCAGATCCACTTTATAGGGGAGGTAATGTGGAACATATGAGGTTCATGGACATTAAAGATTAAAATGGTTTTTGTTTCTTCTAACACTAAAATATGAAAGAAAAATACATGATTTGTCATCATCTTAATCTCATTATAAATAAATGAAAAGAAACATTTTCACTATATATTTCTTTCACTTAAGACAACAGTTATACATTTAAGCTGACTTCGTTCTTGTATTCTAAGACTTCTAATCTCCACATAATTAAAGTCATTTCATATACATTTACTTTCAAATGCATATTGTGCAAGCAAGAGAAAATGAAGTATAATTACATCCTTACCAACCCAATCAATACCTTCTCAGTATGGCAAAACGTTTCGCGTAAGTTAGACCAGTTTTCGGTCAGGTGCAATAAAAGATATTCACAAACTGGAAATATGTATTTAAAAGTATAAAAGTGTGCATCAAAACCAATGGCAATCAGTGTTCAACTACGCCTAAAAACTGTTAAATTGGGACTTAATTATCTTCTGTACAGTTTCACAAATTGTATCTCCGATCCCTACAGAGCTCAATGCTTTCTTGCCATTTCTTAAACTAATCCTCAAAAATTTCTTTTAACAGCTATACCAATCATCTTTCCCACAATGTAACATGTTAACCGTATTAAAATGCTTCATTTCCTGGATTTGACCACAAGAATCTTAATATTCCCTTTCATTATTCTGTACTATTCAAACATTTTAAGAGGTTTATTGCCCCTTATGTTCTGAAAATGTATAACTTGATGTTATAGGTAATATGTTATAGGTTGAGGTAACATATACACAGTGTAAAGTATCAAAAGCACTCTAGTGAAATCGGTCTTGTTTTTTTTAAATAATTCCACTGTGAAACCCGGATCCGAATCAAATACAGACAAGCGAGTATCTGGATTTAAATAATCGTACAGGTTTGCAGGTTTGTAGTAGGCTTCTTTTCATGCAAAACACCAAAGATAATGCACTGTTTTGTTAAGAACATCATACATGACAATACAAAAATTTAAAAAATGCAAAATAAATTCAATACAAAAGTTAAACAATTGAACATGTTCCCACTACTATCATGATCAGGCATACAAATATAAAAAATGTAATTTACAGTTCTTTACATCTGAACTTATAAGGATCTCCCTAAACAAGAAAACACACATCAGGTGTACCTATTTTTCGCACAGTGTTTATTAAGTGATAGGAAACAGACCAACTGACATATGGATTGTATTACAATGTCATGTATTACATTGTCCATACAGGGTGCCCGAGAGGCCAAGTGGTCTAAAGCGCTTTCCGTTACGGATCACTGCCATTTCACCTCTGTCTGCGTGGGTTCGAGTCTAAGATTGGGTTATGTGAGATAGCTCGCCAGTAGCTTCTCGTGGGTCGGTGTTTTTTTCCGGAGGCTTTCCCGGGATCTTCATCCACCAATAATACTAGCCGCCAATGTATAGTCTATTGTATGCTGAAAAATGGCGTTAAACTCTACAACAACAACAATGTCCATACAGCTTACGGTAAAGACAGAGAATTAAAAAAGGATCTAAATGCTCACAAACACATTTTGTCAATGAACATAAAAAATATTTGCATGTTGGCCAAAACCTAAGAAACTATTATCTTGCATTAAGAAGAGACTGGTGAAAATTTCTTACACTTAGCAATGAAGTTGGTAAGAAATGCATTTATAGCATTTTTGCTCTCTGGCAAAAATTTATCCTTTATATCTGTCACAGAAGTTTCGATACTTCTGAGTCTCACGTTCTCACAATCCCCTCGTTTCTCCTGGAAAAAAATTACCAAGTAAGTATTTAAAATCAAAGTTTTCATGCTTTTGCAACGACTTATGATAAGCATTTAATTTTGACCTTTCTTCATGTGCAGTCATTATAAGCTAGAACAAAGATATAATTAAATAACTATAATAATCACGATCCCCTTGTTTCTCATGGAAAACAATTACCAAAATTATTTTTAAGAGAAAAATAATGAAAAATTATGTATAATTTTTACTTATATCAACAATTCGGTTATGTTCTACATCAAAGAAAATGCAAATTCTTGGGTCTATGGTTTATTGGTAGTACCAAATTTTTTATGTATATGTTCACACAAGTGATAAACAATAAATGTATATATTGACAGAAGCCCTAGGTCTCAACGTAAATTAGAAAAGAAAGAGGATTTCTTCATATCAAGAAAATTGCAAGTTCCAACCCATAATCTGATCAACAATTACCTGATGCTGCACCAATGCATTAACAACAGGCATTTGTTTGTTCCTCCAATGCAAGCACTCTTCGTCAAAGCAAGCTAGCACAGAATTTGATTGAGCTTTGCATTTTCCAAAGTGATTTGTGATTGGAAAATGTATATTTTGCCATGAATGTTTCCTCTTCTGCTGGAAGAAGTAGCTGTATTTATGTTTCTGATGTCTACCAATGACGGTATAAACACACAAATTAATTTTACAATATCTTGAATGTTAAATACGTTGCTGTTAATGAAGTTGACTGTGAGTCACCCCATGAAGAGTTGAACAATTTTCAATTCTTGACAGTTTTTTTTTTGCCGTATGATAGCCTTATTAGCTTGCCGTATGATAGCCTTATCAGCTTGCCGTATGATAGCCTTATCAGCTTGCCAGCTGCAGCAAGATAATTATGTTTGTCTGAGGCAAATCAAAATCTAGGCCAAGTACAGGTAACAGGTACACAATAACTACTGGCACCAATAAATATTGTAGTCAATAATTTAGTAAAAATGTGTTTGTCAATGAAAATTAAAAAAATATACAAATCAAATATATTGGTGATAATGAATATTGTAGTTAAATGTTATTGACCTGTGTTTGTCAACAACAGGAGGTACGTTTTGTCTTTTATGTATCCGGTTATATTTGTAATTTCTAATGGAATGCAACTGATGCATGAATTTTCTAACATGCACAGTCGACTCCGGTTAACTGCACACCCTCTGGACCGTCACGAGACCGTGAAGTTAACCGGAGTGTGCAGTTAACCGTAGTACGGTACAGTACATTTTTAAGCATTGGGAAAAATCGGGACCATCGTGATTACGTGCAGTTATCTGGAGTGTGCAGCTAACCGATGTGCAGTTAAGTGGAGTCGACTGTAAAATATATCTGAGTTCAAGGAGTTTTTCATATACAATATTTATTTCTTCAATCATTTTGGAAAAGAAAACTAGTTAAGCTATAAATTTCAGTACTCATAACAGAAATTGACAATTTCTGGAATTTATTGGACATAGTATATCACAACTGACTGTTTATAACATTCTATTGGAGAAATAAAAATAGACCAAATGACTGTCTGGTTACCTTCACAACATTAAAACCATAGGGCCTGCCTAATTCAGTTTAATTAACATTGAGGATGGACTTTTATCAAACAAAATTAGTAGATATTTGCCAATGTATGTAGACAGCCATGATGATGCTATAGTATTCAACCTAGTAATAAGCCTCTGTAGTCTTAGTAACTGATATAATAGCAATTAGTAGTAGAGTAACTGCACAACAGCTGTAGCAGCTAAAGGTTTAAAACAGTCACTTAAAACAATCACATTGCTCAACCTTTCATCCATATATTAAATAATTAACATACATTCTCATTACAATTTATGAAAACAATATAATCATTCTTAGTTTGAATCAGCAATAAGAGGTTACAACCAAACACATGTGTTAGATATAGGAGTACAATTCCTCTCTTTACATTCACAAGGTGGTAGAGAAATAAAATTGTTTTTGCACATAAATCTGCATATAAAACCGTAAACAATAAGGGTTTGTTCACGATTAGTTTACAAAACAATTTCACATCGTTAAACTTCATGTGTTAATGTTTATGACAGTTATCCCATAATTTTAAACAGTATTGCTGACATGAGTAAATATTATATGGATATAAAACTTGATCAGAGGCATGACTTTACATTACATTGATCTTTCAGCAGAAGAAAGACAAGAACTAAACACTGAATATGAAGGAATTATACTGTGTATTTGAGGGGAGGTTTGTCAAGATGTCAACCTGAGAAAAGAAAGAGTTAAAACAAAAATAGAAATCAATTCAGTTTCTCTCTGTGTTTGGACAAAATTACAGACACTGGGGTGACTTCACCTAGGTTACTCCCTAACACAGAACCCGAGATTACGATATCTGCGGTACCCCTGAAATGTTAGTCTGGTTCCTAGATTAAATAAAGTATAATACCATGATCCTGACCAAATCTGGACATGTCAAGCTCATATCAGACTTTGCAATGCCTACATTTTATATTTTGTCAGATGAGACTGTAATTTAAAACTTGTAATCAGTATTAGTAAAATTGCTAATGGGCTAATGGGTCTGTATTTATGACAGAAAGGCATGCTCACCAAATATGAAATTTGTTTGTAACATAAAAAATGGTTACTTAATGAATTTTCACTTGTCCAGCAAATATTTTCTTGTCTAGGCTTTTGATTGACATGGGCACTGCAGTCCCATACAAGACATGGATTTAACATTTGATAAATATGTTATGATGACTGAAATGTGATGCTTCTATGGAATAAAGCAATTACTGTATTTAAAAACAGTAATTTTGCAACAATACAACAGAACGGTTACAAAGTCAATATAAATACCATATACAGTGGAGCCTCGTTAATCCGTTTATCCGGAAACCGTGCCATTCAGACATAATCTAACGGGAACGGAATTCCTAAACGTTAATTTGTTCCGTTAATCAAGAAATGCGTGTTCCAGATACAGCTACCAAATTGGGGACCAAAGTATAAAATTACATTAAAACTTGTCTCGACAATCCAGAAATAATCTGTCCAAAAATAAGAAAATTTGAAAAATCATATATGAAAATGCAGTCAGTAGAATATAACATAAAACACAATAGTGAAGACCTTGATAATCTATGGCCACTATCAATAACTAAGTAGCGTGACCATATTCTAACTTGCGATTGTATAAACAATGTCTCTTTTAACTGTTACCGACTAGGGGTTATTAATAATTAAAGAAACATACAGGGATCAAATCATCCACGCTTTTTGACATGACGTATGGTAAATAAATTAAAAGTGTCATTAAGCCTCTTTGTTGTTTTTATGTAACAGTCAAAGTTTATTGAGTGTGGTACAAATACAGTTGACAGATTTAAACTGTGGACAGTATCTGGCTTCATTTCCGAATAAATTGGGTATGTCAATCATTAGCAACTGTAACAGCTGTAAAATACGACTTGTAAAAATGAATGCATTTTATTAGTTTACCATAATGCATTTAAATGCGAGATAACAGTTTGTATTCAATGTATTTTTACATATATAATGGCAACACCATAATTGTCTAAACTTACATTTACTGTATATGTACGTAAGAACACATGTTATTATAATGTGAAATAAACACAAATTAATAGATGTATTCACTAATTTATTTCGACCATTATTGAATATACAGTAAATTACATTTAAAGCTTGCATATACATGTACATATATATACAGTTTGAAGATATCGTAAAATAAAAAATGTGCATGTTTTAATTATCCAGAGGGACCCCGAGTAGCCGAGTGGTCTAAAGCACTTTCCGTTACGGATTACTGCTATCTCACCTCTGTCTGCATGGGTTCGATTCTAAGATTTGGCTAATGTAGTTATGTGAGAAAGCTTTCCAGTAGCTTCTCGTGGGTCGGTAGTTCTTTCCGAGGGTTCTCCCGGTTCTTCCTCCATCATTAATACTGGCCGAAATGTTTAGTCTATCTTGTTCTGAAGAATGGCGTTAAACCTTAAAAGAACAACACTTATCCGGAAAACTCGCTATTCCGGACATATTCACTGGGAACAAATGTGTCCGGATTAACAAGGCTCCACTGTATACGCAACGCAGATTTTCATTTACACGAGTTGCTCGATCTGGGTCTATATGACGATTTGTTAGTAATAACAAGAACATACAATATAGAACCTGATCTGCTAAAGCATCATACAAAAGGAGATCAGGGACAATATTCTTTGCAGCTGGATATGGCTTATAAGCTAAAGAATTATTCATCTGCAGAAAAGGGACTATATTTTATGCAACTGGACATGGCTTAGAAATTCATGATACTATCTAAAATGCAGCCTTAGACTTAAAAATTACACTTTTCATGCAATTACCTCAAACTCTTAATCGACGTGTCCCTGGATAGCTGGACGATGGTCAAATAATCTTGCATGGATTTCTGTTATGTCTAAAAAGAAGAGAAAATATGCAGTTTAATTCGGCCCATTGCACTTATAACTTTGTGTTAAAAATGAGGGTGGAATGCATAGAAAGTGTGGATTATATTCATGAGACAATATGTAATATTTTTTCACACAGAAAATGAAGATACACAAAGTCCTTCCAAAGGATTTTCGGTGATTTAATTCAGAATGTAGTGGTTGAAAACATGGAGAAAAGTTTTCCATATCTACTCAATTCATGATAAATATTGCCATTCCAATCAATAACAATCCAAAATAAAAATAAGAACATTTAAATTTTGTTAACTAAATATAATTTTAAGACTATGTAACATTTCTATCCAAAAGGTTCTTCTATTAAACCCTAAAGATTCAAAATGATTTATTGTTAAAATATGCTTTTGAAGTTTCCTTTCCTATCATGTCCCTGATTTAAATCTATAGAGAAAAGACTACATAAGCATTGCATTTTTCCTATCTTGAAGCCTTTTTTATCCTTTGCTGAATATTTGCAGCAAACGAATTTTGGTAATTTTGAGAGAATCTTTTTTGTATAAATATTTTTTTTTGTATAGAAAATTTTACATTTACATTTGATAGAAGCTCATAGTGTCAGTGTTAGAAAATATATGTACTAAACTATGCCTAATTCAAACTGAATATACTCCTTGAGTAGATGTGGGCTATATTTACTGAATACAATATCTGAATACTTACGGAATAGTTCTGTAAAAGTGCCTAATAATAGTAGATAATTTAACATAATATAGCTATGTACTCTTAATAATATTCTGTATTTTTAAAACTATTGATTATTTTATATAAAAAATAAAATAATTTTAAATCAATACACACCTTTCATGATCTCATTTCCAGAAGTTTTCTGCATACATTTCCGTCCTTTGCTTTTCTTCAGAATTTGGAAATTTCAGCTGCATTTCTCTGGTAGCAAGAAATTTGACCTTCTGCATACTGATCTAAATGTTCAATGCCTCTACTGTCTATACAAAGGCTATTAGGCGCAGCAGTACACTTTCAGTGTTGAGCTAAACGTTGCACTCACACATTGTTCCATGATCAAAGATTTCATATTAAACAATATATTCATGTCATTGCTTGAAGAGCAATTTTCAAAAATAATTAAGAAAGTTGTATGTACTCATTACATAACAGCAATACTTAAATCCGTATTTTATTTTACTATGAAGCGGTGTTAATTCCTAAAAGTTAAAATATTTACGAACGGTAAGTGTGGATTAACCTGTTTTGCATGTGATAAGGTATATTGTGTGAAAATATGGATACAGGACACAGTAAAACAATGAAAACAAACAATGCGATAAATAGTATATAACCAATTAATCAGAATGATATGGCACGTGATACAAAATGTGTATATGATTAAAATATGATATATTTGTTTATATTTTCTGTTCATAAGTTCGTTACAAACAAAATAATTCAAATTTTAAATGTTTATATACCCCCACCCCAGCTTTGCTATCTGCTAACTCATTGTACAATCTGTACTTATTTTTTTTATTGATCATACAAATTTAGAAAACTATAATAAATGATGAAGAATTAATTTATTACTAGCTAGAATAACAACTATATAATGTGGAATGTTACCAGTGCAAGCAGCAGCAAGAAATATAATTGAAATGTCCTTGTTAAACAAAACCTAGATATAAATCACATCACACCACATATTTCGAGCAGGGGAGATTTATAGGGATGATAATATTACGGTTTTGAAGTAGTATTGTAAATCATACGGATCGTAACACCGAATAAATGTTTAAGTTATAAGCGTCCTTTGAAAATATTATTTAGTAAACATGTACATGGTAAATATGGGCTCTTTACAAGAGGCTCACGAGTACCATTGAGACACGCAATAATCCAGTCAGTCCTGCGCGACAACCGATTTACGCTACATTGTGGGCAATAATTTCGAGAGATCGAGAGAGAGAGAGAGAGAGAGAGAGAGAGAGAGAGAGAGAGAGAGAGAGAGAGAGAGAGAGAGAAAGAGAGAGGGACTTGATGGTTCATGGTTCAATTAAGGACAGAGAAGATAACGTTATGTTTAAAGTCTTAACCTTGTTGTTATGGAAATAGTAGGTGCAATTTAGAAGCATGAATTAAAACGGCTCACACTCAATTTTCGCATTTATAAATGGGTCAAAATGCATGCTCCTGAATATTTTATATCCGGATTGGCACACCTTCACCTTGTTTCTTCGAACATTCCATTGAAAGAGTAAATTGTTTTTTTTTATCAATGTTGCAAAATATATTGTATTAGCTACGAAAAGTTCTTAAAGTTAGAGATCTAATATCCAGTGCCCAATACCAAACATATTTGAAAGATACGTTTTTGTTGCGAGAAAATCTTGTTTGTTCAAAATCAACTTTGAGTTGATACTTTTCCTTTCAACTGCTTCAAAAATCCCGAACAATTCAACCGTACCAGGCACAAATGTTCTATCCGTTTAAAATGACAACTCAAACATTTGAAATTGGAGTAATTATTACAACACATTATAGTAAAACATCGGCTTTGCCATTCACCGACCTTCTATCTTCCATATAATGTATCACAAATAATATCATCAAAAATGAATTCGTATATCTCTTTTGGTCAACTGTAACACATTGAGTTTGCACTTTTAGTGTCAAAGTTTACACTTTAATCCATGCTGTATTAAATCCAAAGGTCATTATAGCTACCATGTTATTTTCGGAATCAAGTTATTAAGTGAGTGATAAATTTGCCTCTTTAAATGATTCATTTAATGATTCGATATAACATAGATGGAAGATACGTGTTGCGGAATATGTTTGTCTTTCCCATTTGCATAGAAAAACAGCTCATTTGATAAAAGTAGCAAATGATATGAAATCAATACACTGTCTGGTAGTATAGCAATTTATGTCTTTAGTTACATATAATAACATAAGTTTAGTCAGAAAGACATCATCAGTTAATTAAGGAACAAGTTGCCCAGTTTATTTTAAACGCTATCTTTTTTACGCTTTCAGAAATAAATAATGAGTGATGCTAGTGCTTTTAATCTAACTCGAACAAATAATGTCAGTATTTAGATCTTTTGGTTTACATTGTCAGATGGTGCCTATGTGTCACCAACTGGTACTTATGTGTCACCTTTACCCGTCCATATCCTCCTATAAGACATTTTACTAAATTTATTATGTTTATACTAAGAGTTTTTTAATGCAATACAACAAGATGTATTTGCTTGTTGCAGGTATCACACCGTCTCGTTGAAAAATATTTGTAACCTTTCGCCAAAATGCAAATTTTGTTATGTTATTAAATTCTTTTAATTTAAAAGTATTTTCTAAATATGATAAATGTTCAGTTAAATGCTTTTTGTTTGTTTGTATTTTAACAGTCCGTAAAACGTATCGGAATTAGCTTTTCTTAGTTCCTCTGTTTGGCTGCTGATGTGTTTAACGTGTTTTCTATATTTTGGTTTTGCAATATTTCATCAGATTTCACTAAAGCCATTTTGGTTTAACTCTAACAAGTTTATTAGTCTCTACTTGTTGCCGATTTATAGTTTGGTTAAATATACGATAAGTTGTACCTTCCTCAATTTAAATAATATGAGATATCAGGTTGTTTAATGAATTTTCTTGCTTACTTTAAATAGTTAGAGATTATAGACTGTTCAACAAATCCCACTGCATACTTTTGCTACTTTACTATAACAGGTTGTTGAATAAATATTCTTGCTTACATCCAATACTTTGCGATAACATATTGTTTATTAAATACCATTGAATACTTACTTTTCATCTTTGTTTTGTCCTAAAGGCATATAGCTTATTTCTAAAACGACGGTATTTTTGTATTCAGCTAATTACACGATCCGAGTATCTTTTTTTTTATATGAGGAACACCAAAATATCATCTTTTTGTAGTTACGTGTATCATAAAACATGGTCATTTCAAGGTGTATCTGTTTCTACAGGTCTGCATTAATACAAAGGAATCTATATCTGCCATGAAAATATAATGCTCTTAATCTGTTATGGTTTTGGGGCTTGCTGCAGTAGAAGATTTAATTGACTAATATGTTTACCTTTAAATGTTTTCTCTGGAAATGATATATCCTTTCGAAGTTTAATATTGTTTTCTTTAGAGTACCAATCTTCGTACTTGCTTCCTGTTTTTAAATTGACCCACCAGTTAACCGTGCACAACAATATTCATCAGTTTTAAGAAATACCTTTTTTTCTTCAAAAGTTACGTATTTATTTCCTTTGCTTTAAAGTTGCATTATTTTTTGGATGATTTCAATTTTGTTCTTGAATAAACTGTTCTATGTATCTATTTTATTTTTATCCTCACTGAACATAAAATTGGAATTCCGACAGTGGCTAACGTATGGACTTGGTTTTGTTGAAGTGTTTGTGGTTTGTTTATGGTACTCGATAGTTTAGGTGCTGAAGACTTGGTACATTTTATCTTCTAATAATTTCATTTTGATTTGTGACAAGTCAACCGATTTAGGTAAGTGCTATTTTTCTTCTTCTCCATCATCTTCTTCTTCTTCTTCTAGTTGAATGGATACTCTCTAAAATAGTATCGCAAATGTGTCAGTCAGTGTTCGAGTCTCAGATTGGGTCAATGTATGTATGTGAGAAAGCTTGCCAGTAGCTTCTCGTGGGTCAGTGATTCTTTCCAGGAGTTTTCCTCGGGGATTTCCTCCACCATTAATAATGGCTGCCCTGTATAGCATGTTGTGTGCTGAAAAAAAGTGTTATACCCTTCAACAACAACAAATGCTTTTAATAGAAACTGGTGCCCAACCAAAATGTTGTTCCTCGCATGCACCTGCAACTAATCTTGAAAATCTCTTCACCATTTTCTCTGACCCTTGGTATCCCACTTTTACTTTGGAAATTTGTTTATTGTCCATGTCACGTGACTATATGACCTAATTGACATGTAAGTGGCGAGATTTGTATAGTCTTGTCATTGGGACAAAAATGGCCAGATCCAGGTCAAATTTCAGCAAGAACGCCATTTCATCTCGCCTGTCAGCAGATTAAAGACATGATTTTTGACATAATTTTCCGATCGATTTCAAGCAGGTATATCTCAAGGAAAGATCTTTCATGTTTGCTGTGCCAACTAGTAAGAGGCTAGCCCTTTTTGACACCAAATGGTGTCGGCAAATTCCAAATTTTTTCGATAGGGAATGGACTTTGACCCTGCACCCCAGCATAAATCTCCAAATATAAAGACATGGTGTGGCAAGTGACACCGGAAACTCTGAATGGTAAAAGGAAATATATTACGCATACAGTGAAGTTTAGTTTGGAATATACCAAACACTTTCGATGCATTCATTTGTATCGACAAATATTGGCAGACTCGAGGATCACTTCATGAATTCATGTCAAAATTCACTCATTTTTATCACCATATTCACAAAATTGCTAGTCTGGAGGGTTGGCAGCTATGCATACTGTGTAATATTCCTGAAAACAGAAGTTGCTTTTGTACATTTCATGCAGCATTACAACTTTTATCATATCGGTAACTTTGTTTAATTTCAGGTCATTTGTGGCTAAAAGTATCCTATTTGTTTGAGATATTTGATGTGAAACAAATTACCGGTAAGGAATTTTAGCTACATTTAACTATGCTGACTGGTAAATGTGTGGAGTTACAGCTAGGATACAATTAATGTGTGTATCAAACAGTAGTGAAACAGACAAAGTTGAGTTATTGCTCTGGCCTTGTTTTATACTTGGTATCTACTTGTTTATGAATGAAGGACATACACTGGCTAAGTTGACTTAAGCTTCACAGTGACTTATAGGCCAACAAATAGGTAGATTCTCCAGTTGTGTTTATGATGTGTTCTTAGATTTCAATTTGGTCATTTGATTAATTTGCATCCAGGCCATGAACGTTTAAATTAATGTTCAGATATATAGTTTTGTTATTTGCTTTTATTAAATATTTTTCTTAAGCAAATATATTTTCGATGCAGTGAAGTTCTTTGATTTTTGTCACTCATTAAAAAGCATTGAGATATTGCCATGTTTCAAAAAAATAAATTGGAATATTGCCCAGAAAAAAGTGTAATCTCTGCCATCATGATTACTTCAGTAAAATAATTATTGATTGTGGTTTCTTAACATAATGTTTAAATTGTGTTGTTTTTAAAATAATAAAAAATATTACAATTATGTTCTTCCTGTATATATAGTTTTCATATTAGTTTTGGATTTTAATTTCTTTTCTCATAGTACATTGAGACATGTTTACTTTGGTAAGAAATAAAATGCAGTTTTGAAATGGGATATTGCATCTTGTATGTACAGTAAAATGTCTTTTCTCCAAATTTATTTTGTCTGAATTTTCTGAACGGAAAACTTAATATCTTTGAGATGAATTGGTTTAGGTAACAGTTGGATTTGTTATATGTTTAAAATGTCAACCAATGAGATTATGCCACATCTACATTTTTTACTTGCATTTTAGCACCAGTTTTGAATATGTTCAAATGTCTGCTAGCCATTTCTCATTTATTATTAACAGTGTGGACTCAAAGGGACAATCCAACTCGAATTATGGTACAGCTAACTTAAATTGTGTTTGCTTCTTTCATTGAATAAGTAAAGATGAAATTATTTGAATTACTAAAATGCATTTACACTTTACGAAGGAAATTGTCTTGCTTCCTGATGTTCCTTCCCAAAAACAAATTGACAGTGTGACGTTTCATCAAGGTTGGAAGGAATTACCATATCTTTATATAATAGAGACTGTCCATGCAGATATTAATGATAAATAAGATGATGTTTTCATTTAACAATGCAGCAGTATTGCATGTCTTCCTGTGATGCCATTTGTGTTAAGACTCCTCCATCTTACATGGAAGTTGATGTCCTTTCATTCATGTGTCAACACCCTTTAATTACCTTCAATGAAACAGTTGTTTTACTTTATTTCACTTTAATACCATTGTAACCAGCATTTTGAATATTTGTGACTGGACTTAATATGTAGGCTGTGGCCATCTTCTTGTATTTATCCAATAATGACATACATAATGACTGAAATGACTTTATTTGGGTTGCATCATTTATATTAAACATTTTTGTGGAGATGAACATTTACGTTATGCAATGAAATGTGTGTCATATTTTTTTTTTTTCACTTTCCAGTTCTAAATATTTAATCTAAATTGCATTTCTCCATTTCACTATTCTCTCTGTATTTTATCTCTTCTTTTTATTTCCATTTGCCTTATAGTGGTGGTGGTGGGGGGGTGCTGGTTTTAACCCAAGTCGAGTAATATACCAAAGACATAAATATGGCAGCTTTCGCGATAGATGCTCAGCAGTAAGAGTTTAATGTTGGCACTTCTTATCCTGGTGTTAGGATAATGTTTCTTGGTAGGACAGCAGCATGATACACAAGTGCTAGACATCATTATATACTGCCACGCTGCAGACCTTATAGTGATGTGACTGAAAAATTGTTAGAGCTATACTAAATATCCAAATCGCAGACATGCACATAACTCAATTTGCATATCTTTTCGCTCTCCTCTTTCTGCAGCACTCTCTTTATGAAATTGCACTTGACTTTCTCTTCAAATGATTTCCATTAGTGATGCAAGCCAAACTCCAATACTGAACTAGATATGCAAATAGCTTAAAATGTGCTAATGTGCCAACATACTTCATGTCTCTGGTGGAGGGTATAATCCAAACGTCTTAAATCTGTTCAGTACCATTCCAAAATAGTAATTTAGTCTAATATATAATAATAAGAACCTTGAAATTCCTGTTCATAATTTAAAGAAATTAATTTCTTAAATATTAACACATTAAACTCTAGTGACGACTTTACGGGGCAGAAGGTAGTAGCCTACTTACAATGTCTGCAGTGTAAAGGTAGAGCATGATACACTAAAGTGGGTGGTATTATATAAAGGTAGACAGATGTAGCTCTACAATGATAACAAATAATGTGGACTTTTTAATTGCACTACAAAATACAGAGAAAAAATCTAAGCTTTTGGACTCGTTTTTTTTTTCTCACCCAAAATTCGCCCATGGTCGGACTCCTAATTTGTGTCCATGTTTTAGACTTTATGGCCACAGATCTAAGGCAGACACATCTGAAGCGCACACATACAGGTAAATTTGTGGATAAAGTAGGATAATGTGGACATTTTGAATAGAGAGTCTTCTCCGTACGACAATTATGTTGTTCTGAAAACATTTAGTATTTAGAACAAAATATTTTCCTAAAGTCAAGCTTTCAGTACTGCACATGTTGATATGGTAGAGTATCATGGCGTATATAAGTGAATTTAATAACTGTTCCTAAAGCAGGTTAGAAGAAGCCGTTAAAAGACAAAATATATAATGTTTCAGTTCAATGTATTTTAACCCCCTTTCTATATATACTCTCATTTCTAAATAATTAAATCCCATACAATCTTTCTGCATGTATATACAGATGCATGTATATGTATTCTAACCCTTCCGTTCCTTCTCACATACATATTTTATTATTATTATTATTATTTACACTTTTTGATAACTTTAATTATGGGCGTATGATTTTAAGGGATAAACAAATAAAAAAATGAAGAAAAAATAACTGTAAAATTACTGGAACGCAAGTTCCTTAACTTGCATTTTTATTCTGCATACTATTTAATATTTTGTAGCGATATATTATCATATAATGAGTTAAGTGCAGATTTCCCAAAGACAATTTCAGTTCCAGTGAATTTGCATTTGGCAAACTACCTTATGGCATTTGAGTTGCTTTGGTGTCAAATTACATTTTTAGAAATCACATTTTTGATTTTAATAGATGAATTGACAATTTTGATATGATTACTATTCTGGATGGTAGTTTTTATTGTGTCAATAAAAGAGGTTACAAAGTCGCAAAACAGTGCCTGAGATTTAGGTTTTTGCAAAGATACTTAAAACTTATATTTTAATAAGATTTGACCATTTAAGCTCATGTATCTTTTTGTCTGTCTGTAGTTTTAATTGCAGATAAATTTGTTCCTAAACTTTTAAATATCTTCTCATGTTTTTTCCAGGATAGGTTCAATACGAAGTAAAAAAAAAATCAGGTCCTCAGGCTGATGGTAGTGTTTGATTGTGTGTAAATTAGTACTCACAATGACGTCATCACAATGATGGCAAAGTCAGGATAGTCCTCATAATGCATAAAGACGTATATGGCAAAAATTAAGTGATACAGATATTGCCTATCTTACAATTAAGCTTACTTTCAAATTTCTAACTTATACTTTCATTCCTTCTTATGGTCCTCGAAATGTAGTAATATGTCAAGGTCCTCACAAGTATATGAATACACGCATGTGTGTGTGTGTGTGTGTGTGTGTGTGATTTTGGTATTTAACGTAGCTTCAAATATTTTTCATTCATATCAATACGATGTCTGCAGTGTGTCAGTTTATAGTGATGTTTAGCACTGGTAAATCATGCTGTAGACGTGTATCATCTTATGTCACCCAGTCACACATTATATTGAAACCAGGCAGACCAGATTCTAGTGTAATTTTAATAAACCTTTGCTATTATTTTCGGGGGTTCGACTCCGCGACCTTTCGCATCCGGGTAAGATGTGCAGTATTGCATAACTTCACTGTAAAATATGTTCAAATAGTTGTAGTTTAAGATGTAGGCAACCAGATATTTAAACATGGAAAATCCTTCACTTGAACTCACCAGTTCAGACTTGACCGAATGTTCAAATTATTGGTCGTAACAAATATATTTGAAAATTTGCCTACCGGACAAAACGTGCGTAAGTATGTAAAGTACAAAATATATTATCGTGGTTACGAACTCTTTCTGCATGTAAGAACAAATAAAATACGCTTCTATATTTGCACACGCTCCTTCGATTGATGTTTTTGGCTGGTAATGTTTTATTTATGTTTTGCGCACATCACAACTTTTTGTGAAATTTTCTCTACTCTGATTTTACTGTTAGGAGCAATGGAAACATACGATAATACAGAGAGTCGTTTGTTTCTGTTTAAATCAAATTGATCGTCACATGTAACAGAGAATTATTTTTGTGCCAAATAATAGACGCTTGCACGAAAAGTACTGAAATAAAAAAAAACAATTGTTAAATCTGAAACATAAACATATTTCCTCATTGCAGTTATTATCATTTAACCCTTTCTCTTCGTTAACTTTACCTTGTCAGAATCGTGCAGTATTCTAAGATACTTAATACCTCGATAATACTGGTCACACGTGTGTCTAAAAATAGTATAGTGTGTTAAGTATTACCTAGTCAACAAACCACAACCTTGCTTTCCGTTTATTAGATTTGTTTGGGCTTTGATTGCACATGAAATAAAACAGTTGTATTGTCTACATGGAAGTGGGTATGATAAAGAGAACGAGTCTACTGAGTCGCAAATGAATGATTGTGAAAATCGCAATGTCCAGAACAAAGGTAAGAGACACAATATTCAAAATACTAATCTCATCATTTAAACAGTTATTTAGGATAACTGTTCGTAACTTTTAGTAAGGCTCCGACAATTACCAGTGCACTCTGTGGTACATAACAAAGAAGAAACATACTGAGGGAACTTCCGGGTTCTTCCTCCACCAATAATACTGGCCGCTATGTAGAGCCTATCGTGTGGCGAAAAATGGTGTAAAAACTCTACAACAACAACAACTAATAGTATGGTGATAAAATCACCACTCATGCGCAAACGACTAGCTCGATTGCTATCATCTTCGAATATTACTGTTTTACCATACAATATCACAGCCATTACTCTGTAACTGATTACACGCCCCTTATGTACACAAACATGTAAAATCTGTAAACTACGGATTGTTTGGATAAATACAGATACTCAAATGGCAAGTAAAAAATGTATAAAACAGTGTAAAATCTCCCTGAGATATTTACAAACCCGTACATACGTTTTGATCTATGTCCATAAACGATAGGAGAAGATATACTAGTGCAACGTGGCTGTATTTAATTATAATCTAAAGCTGCATCTCTTCGAATGGTTCTTAGTGTCCGTTTAACCGCCACGACACTCCAAAGACATTAATTTAATCATACATCATTGTAATTTGAGTCTTACGATGTAATCGCGCAATATCTTCCAATGCTACAAAATAAATAACTGGTTGATGTTATTCATTCTTGACCTGCAGTTTGATATGTACATTAATCATGCAATTTTCGCATTAACAAAAAAAAATTTTGATTTGCTACCCCCATACATAAATTCCAGTAACCGTTGCTTTCAGCGAATGATTGGATAAGAACTAGCAGCCGCATCAATTGTGTCAGTAAAATTTTGCACAACTGCTGCAGCTCGATCACTTCATATTGCGTCATTAACTGATACCAACTTACTTTGTCATGTAACAAGGACAATATAAGAATAGAGCAGGACAAACACACATATAAAGAAAGACAAGACATATAAGTAGAGCCTATTCATATGTATAAAAACCAGGAGCATTGTTGCTGCTTTTTTAACTCAGCATTTACATTTATTTGAAGCGTGTGTGTGTGTGTGTGTGTGTGTGTGTGTGTGCGTGAGAGAGAGAGAGAGAGAGAGAGAGAGAGAGAACAATTAAAAGGCAAAATTTATTGTATAAAACATGGTGTCTGATTGATAAATGTTACAATCTCTTTGAAGTGGCCCACCATATTAGAATTTATTAATTTTGTGTATCTTTGATTGAGAGCACATTCATTAGATGATAAGTTATATTAGCATTAATATTACCCTGATTCACTATGACATATCTCTCCAGCAATCCGCGTCTTTCCACCTCATTATTTAGCTACTAATAGTTATTTAGCATGTAACTTTGCAATATTTAAAAGCTCTACTAATTTGGATATATATTTCATACATTTTCTTCAGTATAGCTAGAAATACATATTTTTTTTCACATGTTGGCTAATTTTCCCAATGACTATATTCACTGCTATTGCGAGCTCATTGTTCGAAAATTAAGTCACATCTAGTTTTTAGAAGGAGGCACTGCATTTATCATGAGCAAGCCATTTTGTCCTATGTAATTTGAACACCAACTATCAAAATACTACCTGATAATTTGTTAATGATTCAAAAGTATCTGATTATTAATACCAGCCTTATTAATATTTGCCCCTACATATCCGTGTCATCATCTGTTTGCAACCAAGTCCTCAATATATTAATATTATATATATACACTGTATATTTTCTTCATTCAACCTTATCCACAGCTAATCTAACGATCTAAAGAACACTCCTGAATGGCGTATATCGTCACTGCCGTAAGGCAAAGTGTTGATCTACCCTTTACTTTTACCTGATTTCATGTACCAAAATAACATCGACAGCCTGACTGAATAGTGGAGATCATTTTTTGGTAATGTAATGAGGCAATCTGAGTGTCTTGCACTTTTGTGGTTCAATCGTTCATTAGGTAACCTGCACTGTTTGTACATTCAGTAGATAGCCATACCGTTAGATTGTTGTAGTAAAAATACACGCATAATATAAGCATTGAAGGTATCAACAGCGTGAGATGTATACATGTAAACGGGGGAGAAGGTGAACGTTTCATTATTATTTGTCTTCTTTTCACCTAGATGGTTTAAAATGCATGTCCTGGAAGCGAGATAATCTTAGGAATTCACCCTCTTGAATGCCACTGTACGTACCATCCCATAAACCAACGAAGTCATGGGTGGCATAAACAAAAGGTAAATTACATGAATCTTGATGATCGAAGTGAAGACTAAATTGGTTATTGCATTGTAAGCGTTTCCGGGATAATATGTGAATCATCTATATGTTTCGCTAACCCCACTTCCACACATCCCTTTATTCCTCCTACATTGGATTCAGTAGACACGTGCTGTATCCTTATTATTATAATTGCTTATAGTTAACCCCTTTATTCCTCCGACGGATTATTGTTAGAGGCTCAGTAATATGAACAACTGACACATCATTGTCATTTGATTTATTAGTTCATAATTTCTTTATCCACTCGTAAGAAGGAGTGTCTAACATTATTGTGTTTCTTACGCTTTAAACCAAAGCGGAAATTTTGTTTTCTTAACATCACATTATATCTGCGTGGCTGGGTCTTTTTTTCCAGCGTACAGGATTGATTTAGTTCACGTTTGTAAATTTGTTTCACGTTGGGGATTACATAACTTTGAAACCATGCGCATACAGTAAAATAGTTTGCCCTTTCATTCAGTAAACACTGTGTTTTTATGTGTTGTACTATGGGAAGGTTAATTGATTATAACTAAACACCCGTTTTGTTTAATACTCGAAACTAGATTTACAGTCTTAGAGACACTACCTACCTTTCCATGCAATGACATTATGTTAGAACTTAAAGTTTAATGAATCATGTGACCATGTTTTGAGCACGTTTTGTTTCTAAAACCACAAGCGGGAGATGCATGCTGCCCACTCTGTCCCGAGAGGCGTGTGATTACTATAACTGCAAGGAAAGCGTTTTGAAGGGAACTTATTTTTGTTTTAATGCTTATGGGCTTGTTTGGTTTAATTACCTTTTTTGTGCTTTCCATGCTTATTCTTCTGTTTAGAAACATTATATAAAATTTCTTTTTGTAATAATTCTACTATCAATCTACTTTATGTTTCTGATCCTTTGTATGTTTGATTAGGATATAAATACAGATACGAATACATTTTTATTTTTATTTAAGAGTATACTATGTCCTACCATATCAATATTGTCTCCAATCTTTTAGCAGAGAGATGCAATGTCGTTAAATATTGTTCCTGTCTATTTATCTATTATATCTCTTATAATTACATCCTTCCATCTATCTAAGCCTACCCACCTACATTTGTACTTGCGCACATTTTTAATTCATAACAAATGTATCTCTTTGAATATGAAAGGTTTCGGGCGATAATCGTTTAGCTTAATATTGACACTTCATTTTAAGTACTTAGCATATATCTAGTTTTGCAATAAAAAAGAGACTATAGTATACATTGTCTGCAATATTCAGATGAGTGGCAAATTTAAACTGTAGCCAATTTCATAACTAGCACGTGTAATCAGTAGATACACTAATGACTAGTACGTTTAATCAGCAGCGATACGTACTACTGGCAAATAAGTAGAAGATTGGAATGATAAGTTAGGAAAGACTCATTTAATGGAACGTGTAAATGTTATCAACTTATAAGAATGGTGCGCACAATCAGTAAGGACACAGTTGACTGGCACTTTAAATCGATATAGACTCAGTTGACTGGTACCTTAAATCGATAGAGACTCAGTTGACTGGTACCTTTAGTAGGTAAGGACTCATATGAATGGTACTAATCATCGGATATGACCCAGATGACTGGTATGAATACTCGGATTTGAGCCATATGACTGGTACGTGTTAATGGTAATGAATCAATAGACTGGTATGAGTGTAATCGATAAAGACTCAGATGACTGGTACATCTAATCAATAATGACTCCGTTGACTGTGGCCTTTACTCGGTTAACGACTCAGATGACTGGTACATGTAATCAGTAATGACTCAGAGATTGGTACGCACAATTGGTGATGACTCAGAGACTGTTACTTGCAATCGACAATGACTCAGATGACTGCTACGTGTAAACGACCATGACGCAGAAGACTGGTATGTGCACTTGGTGATGACTCAGACGGCTGGTACGTATAATTGTTGATGACTCAGATGACTGGTACGTGTAATCGACAATGACTCAGATAACTGGTACGTGTAATCAGTAATGATTCAGAGACTGGTACGTATAATTGGTGAAGAAGACTTGTACGTGCAATTGGTGATGACTAAAAATACTTGTACGTGTTATCAGTAATGTTGTTGTTGTTGTTATTGTAGGATTTAACGATATTTTTCAGCACACGATAGGCTATACATGGCGGCCAGTATTATTGGTGGTGGAAGAACCCGGGAAAAAAACTGAAAGAACCACCGATCTACGAGAAGCTACTGGCAAGGTTTCTCACATAACTACATTAGCCGAATCTTAGACTCGAACCGACGCAGGCCATTCGGCCAATCGAGGCCCCTAGTCAGTAATAACGCATGGACTGGTACGTGTACTTGGTGATGGCTCAAAAGACTTGTACGTGTAATTGGTGATGACTCAGAAGACTGGTGACGTGTAATTGGTTATGACTCAGAAGACTGGTACGTATAATTGGTGATGACTCAGAAGACTAGTGACTTGCAATGTATAATGAGATGAAGATCAGATTCAAGTCTTATTTATTAATTTAAATGGGTTTCTTATTTGTTTGTAGCTGTCTAGTAGCTTCATTATAACTGCTCGATGTTTTGTGTTTATGAACTGTTTTCATTTATAGTCTACTTGTTAGTATATACTAAATGTTCCAGCTCTGTAATAGCATAACTATTTAATGGAAGTAAACTAATACATTAGAATGATATATTACAAGAATATACAAGTGCTGCTGACACTTTCCTTTATTTTATGAAACAGTCTATTTACTGATGTTTCAGATTGAAATGAAAAGGTATTCAGATCATGTCTTCATTTTATTGATGTTCTGTTCCTTGGTTAATTGTATATCGTTCGGACCAGAAAGATCAATATTTCCCTTTGACCCCATTACCGACACGGCATGTGGACAAGTGAAAGGCATAATGAACGACGGTGCCTATTCCTTCCGCGGTATACCATACGCTGAGGCACCTGTCGGCAAGTTGAGGTGGACTCCTCCACGACCGCTGAGAAAAGACAGTGGCACGTGTTGGTCAGGCGTATTAGACGGACGGGAGTTTGGATCACCGTGTTATCAAATAAGTATTTCAAATCCTAATACATTCACTGGAAACGAAGACTGCTTATACCTAAACGTATGGACACCAACACTAAACAAGATGGCGGGACGTCCAGTAATGGTTTGGGTTCATGGAGGTTCTTTGCTAACTGGAAATGCAAACGAATTAATGTATATGCCAACTGAAAGACTTTCAAAGGAGACGGACGTTGTGTATGTGGGGATGAATTACCGTTTGCATGCATTTGGCTTTATGGCACTTGAGATTCTAGCTAAAAATTCGAAAACAGGAACATCGGGAAACTATGGTCTCATGGATATAATCGAGGCTCTTCGTTGGATACAGAATAATATTCGTAATTTTGGAGGGGATCCTAATAAGGTAATAAAATTGATTCACAATCACAATTTATTATGATATAATTTTCATCTCAGCAACATAATATAATATCAGGTGATGTATATATATATATATATATATATATATATATATATATATATATATGTGTGTGTGTGTGTGTGTGTGTGTATGTGTGTGTGTGTGTGCAGTTGAGAAATAAGGGTAAATTAATTTAATGTAATTTTATTTTCTGACTCTCACTATTTACGATCAGGATTTATATTTCGCGTAATCCATTTGGAAATATGGATGATGACCTTCTCGGATTGTTATGAAATTACAGTTGAAATAAATCGATACCTGTTTGCAAAAATACAGGACGCATTGTTTAGAGAGTCTTGCCAATTACAAGTGATTCCATGATATAATTACATACTAAGGCCAGTAAGCACAAATTATATCAATACATAATATACTTTATTTCATGTAACACATATGACTTTTTAGAATAATCTTAAAGAAGTATAACTGGCCGAAAGTACAATAGTCTATCCAAAATATCACTTTCAGGTCACTATATTTGGTCAAAGCTCTGGAGGAACGGCCATCTTTGCACTGCTCGCTTCATCCCAGAGTAAAGATCTTTTCCACCAGGTCTGGCTTGCAAGTCCATCACCTGTCCTGGACAAAACCGCAAGTGACGCTTTCAATGATAACTTAATTTTTCTGAACAACACCGGCTGTTTTGACATCGACTGTTTGTACAGGTTATCTTCGTTTCAAGTAACCGCTGCTGTACCATGGAATGTCTACCCCTATTGGTCAATGGATGACCTGATGGACCTTCCAGTTAAAGGGCACTTCAATGGTGCATTGATTATAATTGATGGTTCGTTTTGAAACTTTATTCATTGAATTTACGTGGAATAGTTTAGATTATAAATTGATTATGCCTAATTGATTAATGAGGCAATATTATTCCAGATCAAGATTAACAGGCACCTATGTGAAACAATATGATCATTGATTTATAGAAATTTAGTGAAGATTATTTTTTATCATTTCACTGGTAGGAAAATTCAATGTCTTTTAGCGAGTCGGTTTCGTTATCGTATTCTTTCTTACCACACTCTGTCCTTTTGATATCTTCTTGATATCACACGTGTCGTCACTTCTCATCCTCTGCCACTGCATACCAGGCAAAATCGTATTTCTGCCACAGCTTAGATGAAGTCAGTTTAATGAATACTGACTTATTATTATATTAGTTCTCTTAGACGGAGTTTTCTCTATCGTCGGAACAATTTTGATCCGCAATTTATAATGCGATACTGAAATATATTAATGGAAAAAATATGATGCTACCATACTGGCGATATGACTTTTGGAACTGCTTTTGTTTGCCATTTAACAAAAATATTTATCACATCATGCTGCTTATGACGTTATGTCAAAATGTATGATGTTAATGATCGTCTATTATGTTTGCATGGTACCTCCACCATCTCTTTCTTAAAAGTATCAATCCACACCACAATTAAACATTTCCTCACCCTCGAATTTAAGGAGGTATTGATTTTGGCAATGTGCTCCATTTGAATAATTATATGCACGTGTTAAATCTGTAAGAATTAGCTCTGCTAATTATAAGATGAAATGTATTAGTGCAGTCATTAATTATCACGTTATCAAAAAAGAGGGAGGGGCATGCGAACGTAAGGTTGCTACCTTAAAACAATATCCTGAAAAGAATATCTACAATTGTTTGGTACATATAGGGAAATGTGTTCACTCCTTATGTTAGAAAACTGTGTGTTTCCACTCATGATGTCGTCTCTAGCAACAATGTAACGGTTCCAAGTCAATCCTAAAATGATGCCCTATTGTTAGTCCTACGACATTGTAATTCAGTATTTAATATAGGACTATTACTGTCCATTTCATAGCATTTCCATCTCATCGGGATTTTTAGCGTAATATTTGTTCATCTCTTATATGTCGTATTACCATGTGCCGTTTCATTTTCGCTTAGGCACTTGCTGATCTCTAGATGTTCCGTTTATAGCACATTTCCTCATGCTTTCAATGCTATGCTAAATATTCTAACCCGTATCCACTAACAATCCTCTCTTTAGTCTAAATTTCCTTTTTCAGTCCGCTCTATAATGCCTAAATCGAAACTCTCACCGCATTAATTAAAATGTTTATATCACATTTGCATGTTCTCTTCTTCTTTTCCCATGCATATCATTCCGTTTGCATATGCATTCCAACCCCATCTCATATCACTGTGCCTTATATTTGTGATCGTGTTGGTTTATGTATGATAATACTTGTTCCAACTATCGTCCCAAACCAAATTCGTACTATTAATCTATATATTAACCATACAACTATTCAAGAAATTAAACAGGTGTTGAATTAATACCTGGGTATCTCACATTATGTCTTACATTAATTAATTAATTGGACCAATAACCGTATTTTATTGGATACTTATCAGAGCTCAAACCCCTGAAAAATGATTACCACTGCCTCACCCTTGTCATCACTGTTGCTTATTTTTGTAAATCTGATGTTGCAGTCAGTGTTGCTCTTCTTGCGCTGTTTTGGTTAATATATTGCATGTTGTATTCTGGCTTCTTACACTTAGTATAAACAAAGTTAAAATCTATATTGGTAGGTCACGTCTTGAAAGATGCACCTTTAGAAGCTTGGATCAATGGCAACGGTATTGATGTTCCGGTGTTTATCGGTAAGTCAGTGTCTGTGGATCTAGACCATGCTTACAAGTACGTATTGTGAATAAAATCCAACATAATCTTAAAAATGTTCTGCAGAAGTCCCAGTTAATTGACTGTTACGATGAATTTAAGATCATCGACAGACAGAACAGTTGTTTCATAAACACTGTCCAGAACAATTTCCAATATCTCACAATAGTCAAATAATATATTAATATCTTCTTTAGGAATATTTACACATATTAAAACATATGGGGACTGATGTTACAACAAGAACCTCTGACATAAGAATGAAACAATTGTTAAGCGGGTCGTTCGTACTTATATACAGACATGGAATCTAAACTCACTGTTTGCAACTACTCACTATTTTACAATTGTGACAAATACCCCTAATCCTAAATCCTACAAGGGCTCTAATGTCATGATCCATTCAGTGGAAATTAGCTATATCCTCTAAGAACCTACGAAACGATTATTTTGGACATAAATATCCTCATGGAAGTCTCATGGAACTCGAGGATGAGCGACTTACCTTAATTGTCGTTGAATTGAAAATGGAAGTTATGCGAGCGATTAAAATATAACAAAACGAAAAACAGTAACATCTGTGCTGGCCAATAATGGCTAGGGCGAAATTGGATAAGACATTGCGAAGAGAGATGCGGAATCGATTTGTGCTTTTACTACTCTAGGTACCGCGCACGTAACGCATCGAAGGAATGCAACATCAATATATTATAGTCGACTACCAGGTTAGCCAAGTGTACCAGCACGTCAGCGTGTATAGCCCGTGCCGAATAACTGCTATTACCAGCTGAAACGCAAATTGCCAACATAATATGACCTAACATGGGCTTAACGGGTGTATTTCCCAATGCATTAGCGCCTCAACCAGGTTTCCTCTCAAGGCAGGTAAGTTAGACAAAGTTAAATTGGTGTCCCACTATATTGCCAATGCGATCCGCTATGAACCTTATCACAAGCTTGACAATGACATAACATTTCAACGTTGCGTTTGAGAACATGATCGTTTACGTTTATGCCATGGCGCGAACGTAATCAACATTAGGGTAAAACCGTGCTATTGACTTTCTCGGTGTCCAGGTATTAAGAGGCTAACGCTTTCAGAATCAATGTGAAAGCAACTCATACATGCGATAGTGAGCTTTGTGATATGTTAACTGGTGACAATTGGAAAACTGTTCTGGACAGCTGCGATATATATATATATATATATATATATATATATATATATATATATATATATATATATATATATATATATATATATATATATATATATATATATATATATATATATATATATATATATATATATATATATCTGATGCGTGAAACCACCGTATAAGCAAGATTATACCATTCAGTTTTATCATCGATGATCCAAACGTGCTTCGCATGCGATGTGGTCAATCCTAATGTGATATAGTCAGTGTTAGCTCACCAAAAAAATCAATGTTACGTACTTGCTTGCGTGAAGACACTTTGACGTTGTTGGGAGTGTACACACAAAACCTTTTTTTCGTAGTAGTTTTTGGAGAACTTGCACGCATCTCCATGTACTGATCATAATCAGAATTCAAACACTTTCTAATGTTTGGTTTTTTTAACGATCGACCTTGGTGAGAAAAGTTTAGTGACCTTCGTCATGCTAATCAGCACAACCTTGCAGCAATACATGGACCGCATCCAGTAGCAATATTGGACGTCCATACACACATGCTCTAGAGCTCTATATAGTTGCAAAATGAACTGTGAAACAATACCGTTTTATTAACTTGAGAACATGTGTTGTTTCCAGTTGTTGAAGTTTTTTTCAGTCTATGTAAAACGAGTCAGTGACAATACTTACGTCGTTTTGATACTGCGAGTCATCATCAACAACATGCTACGAAAGTGAACACATAAGACCCACAATGCGCGTCTCGGAGATATTAGCCGTCCTTGTAAGCGATGTTGTTCCCAACATGGGATGGCTCGTCTGATAGATTTACACGTTTTGTGGATACGAATGTGCTTCACAAGTATTATCCTCGAACATAAATCCTATTTGGCAGAAGTAGTCCACGGCACAGACGCATTGAATCCGCTGATGCTTACTGTTCAAATTTTTTATTAGGATAGTTCGACCAATATCTTTCGCGTGTGATTCTGCTGTGCTGACCAGGATTAAGACGAAGAAAGAAATCTTTACAGTACCTTTTATAACACATTCCTCTCTCTTCCCACTGAGATGCACATCGTGATCCTGATAGTGGCCGTCAATGACCAAAGGGGATGCCATTTTCAGCTGCTAATAATCCCATAATGGAAAGCTGTACTATACACTGAACTGCCAGTGTGCTCTTGTGCAGGCATAGCTAACGCTGTATGTACGCTTGTTGCTTTCCTGCTAGCATGTGAGCATCTAATTGGGTAGGTTTTGTTGTTGTTGTTGTTGTTATAGAAACTAACGCCAGTTTTCAGCACACGATAGGCTATATATGGCGGCCATTATTATTCGTGGAAGACAAATCAGGGAAAACCCCCGTTAAGAACCACCGACCCACGAAAAGCTTCTGACAACTTTTCTCACATAACTACATTTGCAGAATCTTAGAATCGAAACCACGCAGACAAAGGTGAGATGACAGTGATCCGTAAAGGAGAGCGCTTTAGACCACTCCGGCAATCGGGGCCCACATTATGTAGGTGAATAATGTATTGAGTCGTCTTTACATTTTCGTCCACACCTGTCTTAATCCAGTAGCACGACAAATATCAAAATATGTGGACATGTCAGGATGTAGGTGATCTATGGCTCTATGTCATCCCACAACTACCGCGAGTCGTGATCACCGGCCACTTACAACGAATGCTAATTTATTTCTTTCTCTTTTTTCATATATATATATATATATATATATATATATATATATATATATATATATATATATATATATTGGTCCAAGGTCTAGGTTAGTTTTCTAGAGTAATAGAAACGAAAAGGAAACTTTACGAGAATTTAGAAATTGTTCCCAGAAATAAATTTACTATTTATTATTGCAGAGTTGACTGGATTTAAATTGGTTTTTAAACTGGTTTCAAACACCGCATCTACATTATTGGTATCATAATTATATCTTTGTAAGTTAGCTAAGGAAATGAACTGCAATCTGGGCCATAGTGCATTACCTGTAAAATCATACATAAAACGTAGGTCATGTATCTGATGTATATGTATCGAAATTCACTTCAGTCGTGTACATTAGTCTTCCTTTAGTAAGATAAATTCATCTATTTGCGGTAATGTAAAGTCTAATTTCACTGTAATATCTAATTTTATATTGGTATTATGGTGCATAGATTAACTAATAACATTCTTCAATTTTTTTTCAGGTTGTACTGCACAAGAGGCCGATCTGGCTCCTACGATTAATTTGACTGGATTTACGTGGGAGGACTACACACATGCAGTTATAAAAGCACTCAGCACCTTTAGCCACCATATCGCAAATACTGCGCTAAAGTTATACCCTCCAGGCTTTATATCGCCAGAATATCAGTACACCACCATGACGACCGATGTCAGAATCTGCTGTGCGATCGACTATGTAAGTTTTGTGGCCGCAGAGACATTTAAATCTCCAGTATACCGTTATGTAATCACAGGATGGCTGTCAAAGCCAATGAAAGTACCATTTCAGGAGTATGCATCTCACTATTCCATGCACGCGATAGAAATGCTTGGATTCTTCGGAAGCTTTGGTCAAATAATAAAGGATATATCTCTGTCGGACATCGAGTTTCAAAACAATATTCGATCAGAGGTGATGTCGTTTGTTCTTGATGGCCACCCATATACTTCCAACTGGTTACCTTATCCATCAAGTGTGGCAGAAATTTCACTATCAACTAAGGTAGTTACATCATACCACCCTGCCGAATGCATCTTCTGGTTAATGAACGGATTCTTTTCCTATTCATGGATCAACTAAAATGCATTTGTGGTTGGCAATATATAGACATTAAATTAAATCGCATATTCCGCTTGTAGGAATTTGTTTCTTTGTCCTGTACATTAATGCTTGATCAAACGTTACTTTTAAGACGCAACACTATCCAAAACACTAGCAACGATCTTGGTATACCCTAGGCAACAGATGGAAACAAATGAAAAAATAATATATACCAGCTTTTGTGACATACAATCTAGCTTGCAACATTTATGTCTTGCCATTCTGAATATTATACAGATACGAAAGTTTAAAATCATAAATATGTTTGTGATTTCCAAGACACTAGCAGACGTTTTAAACACGAGCAACCGCTGATTCATCATCTATCGAGTATTTGTATGATAGCTGTATCAGTTTGCCTGCATTGGTTTTAATTAATTAATTATTTAAGGGACAGGGAACCAATATCTCTTTTAGCGTGGTTTGGGAAGTGAAAGAGGAAGATGTTAATCAAATTGTCTTTAGTGATTGGATACAAATGGCGACTATGCCTTATCTACTTCACATGGTGTAAGCAAATTATATATTCATCGACACAATGAAAATGACACACATGGGCAAAAAGGATGACGCAAGTAAAGAAAAAAGCAGGTGTATGGTGCAACAAAATACACATGGGTAATGCAATTTAACACACACAGGCTGGCGATTCAACATACATGTGTGACAACATGACACGGCAAAAAGACACAAATACATGGTAAACGATACGTAGGCGAGATACATGACACATACAAGCAAACCAAAAATGCATGCAGAAGCCAGGCAAAACAAACAAACAACGAAACACATACAAGACGAAAAGACACAGAGGCAAAACAATAATAGGTACAAAACACAATAAACGGACAATTACACAGGAAGACGAAATGACGTACACAATCAAGTCAAGAAGGATGAAATACTAAATACATTGACATACATAAAGATATATTCCGGCAAGACAAAATTTAACAGTATGAAACATATTCTTTGGTCTGAAATATTTTCTCCAGACAACGTTTTAAGCTCATACAGTTTTGTGGGAAGACAGATCGGAATGCAATAGTTCATCTTGATATTGGATGGAAGGATGTCTTGTTCTACGTTCAACGAAATGAAGAAGCAAACCAAACGGCAAAAAGATATAGCATGTTCCATTAAGTCAGGTTAACAATTCCTTTGCACGCAAAATTAATATTAGTGGATATATTTGCGTGCACAAGTAAGATCGCAAGTGTGCATTTTTGAACGATATTCCCATAGGAACTTACAAGGCATTCTAAAGACCAATATTGGTAATTTGAAGGTTGTTCATCCAATATTAACTATTATATCCATTGCCAGTCTAACACAAATGTTCATAAGTTCCCATCCAACCAGACTAAGATACATGAAAGACCTATGCATTCCTCTTCGTATCCAAGTTCAACCATTTCGTCCTTACTCATCTGTTACTGGTTTGTCGTTTTCATTAACGAATTTTCAAAGTAAAGTGTTGTTATATCCCGTATAAAACATTACGTCAATAAAAAGAGTAATTATCACACTGTTTTAATACTTGCTAGAAATAAAATCAATATAGTATAATACATGTAATTCAGGATCAAATTGAACTTTTATTCGGTCACTTTGACAGGCATATACCATACAGGAAGACGACGAAAGCTACGTCGATAAATGTTATATATCCGGCATCATTCAATTAGCTATATAAATACTTATAAACGTGTTCATGACATCATCAAGTATAAGTAACAATCAATATTTCAATTGGTTCTTTCTGGTTAGCAGAATTGTTTTGTTTAGCAATCTAGGAATACATTCGAGATTTATAATATAGATATCAGTGATGACTTTGTAGAGATAGAGGGCTTGTTTTGCATATCATATTACGATTTGCACTGTTCCACTTTTTTGACCTAGAAGTAATATATACTATAGGACAAGAATTAGTATGGAACATGATTAAATCACACAAATATAAGCACCTATTTTTGTACGAACCCAAACCATTTAAAACATTATCAGCAAAATTGAACATTGAATTTTGTGTCACTTACTGAGTTCTAGCTTGTCGTTATTGTCCACTACGTTGTGGATGCGATCCACTGAAATGTTTGAGTGATACATATTGTCTTCTTTAGAACAAAAATCATGGAAATGAGCATTTTAAGTTTCAGCTACAAACTAAAATCGCTCAGAGTTTTTAAGAACATCACGGCCAGGTTTATCTTCACAGCGTCGCTATACAGCTCCGAATCACTGTGCTCTATCATTCATTTAAACTGATAATGGAGTACATGCTTACATGTTTTGGACTGGGTTTATATTCCTCAAAATATTAGTCGTTCAATTTTTGCGACTATGTATGTATGTATGTATGTATGTATGTATGTATGTATGTATGTATGTATGTATGTATGTATGTATGTATGTATGTATGTATGTATGTCTTATAAAATGGGGTACACATCCGCGGTGGGAATATTATTTCCCGTTTAACTATTTTGCAATGCAATGATATCTAATAGATTCAGACTATATGTGCGTCTTCCCGAGTATTTAATTCTCTTTCTTATATAACCATTATTTTTTCTTTTTTAAAATGTCAACTTTGGGGATGTGCATCTACTGTATTTTGTCTTATGACACAGCGGGGTGTCACATTGAAACTTCGAGTTAAACGTACAGGCCAGTGCAACCTACTTGTATATGTTTCTCCTATATATTTTCGTTTGCTAAGAAATAGAAGAATATATATCTATCTGTCTATCTATGTATCTATCTATCTATGTATCTATCTATCTATGTATCTATCTATCTATGTATCTATCTATCTATCTATCTATCTATCTATCTATCTATCTATCTATCTATCTATGTATCTATCTATCTATCTATCTATCTATCTATCTATCTATCTATCTATCTATCTATCTATCTATCTGTCTATCTGTCTGTCTGTCTGTCTGTCTGTATGTCTATCTATCTATCTATCTATCTATCTATCTATCTATCTATTTCTCTCTCTATCTATCTCTCTCTCTCTCTCTCTCTCTCTCTCTCTATATATATATATATATATATATATATATATATATATATATATATATATATATATATATATACATATATAATGTGATGAAATGATGGACACGATTATATATCGCCACTAATTCGAAGAATAAGAGAAACATACCTGGGAGGGTGAACAGCAATGATGTTATAAACCTTTATAACGTTAACGCACGTATCTGATCCTACGATAATTTTTAGTAGGTGAACTATTTATTCCTTGATTGATTTTCTTTTAGTTGTATTACTTAGCAGAAATGAATGGAATTCTTATGTTTTAATAACCTATCTCGCTCAATACATGATTATTATTTGCATCACACGATTGCTTTCATTACAATGGGTGACTCCAATTAGTGATCATGATAAAGAAGTGGATGGAGTGAAGTAAACACTTTTGAATGTTGATTTATATACAGGTACATATGAGTACTATGAAATAAGTAGTTTAGTAACGTACTAGCACTACGTAGTTGTTTTACACAGAGAGCAGATCACATTTATGTGCGGAAGGAAATACACATGATAACAAAAGCTTTATTGTAATCATTAGACTAAGGTACTCATATACAGAGTGATTGAATGCTCAGAAAATGGAAACATAATTCTCATAAAAATACATAGTATTGGTAAGTATTTAAAATCATAGTTTTCAGATGCTTTTACAACGAACTATGATAAACATTTAATTTTGACCTTTCTTCATGTACAGTCATCATCAGTTAGAACAATAATTAAATAACTTGGCGGTATATATATATATATATATATATATATATATATATATATATATATATATTTATGGATAGGAATGGCTTATGATATATATATATATATATATATATATATATATATATATATATATATATATATATATATATATATATATATATATATATATATATATATAGATATATATATATATATATATATATATATATAGATATATATATATATATAGATAGATAGATAGATAGATAGATAGATAGATATATTGTTACGTGCTTAGGCTTGAATAGGCAGCAACACAGAAAGAGTGAAAACTAACAAGCTTGTTAAACTTTAACAATGATTTTTATTAAGTACAATTTTTTTCATAAAATATATAAACTTACGGTTTTAGAGAATCAAATC